>JAEMWC010000907.1:0-2500 GCA_016490735.1 Pachyseris speciosa
AAATGTTTCTTTTTTTGTTTGTTTGTTTCTACCTGCAATTATTTTTGGTACAAGGTTATTTTTGTTGTCTGGGGGCACAAGATAAGATAAGATAAGATAAGATAATTTATTTGTCAAATTCACAGGGAGTGGTTACCAGTCTCCCGAGCTGGAGGCTCATGTTAAAAGTAATTGACAATTAATAAACTATGAATTAAGAATGCTAAAAATCTAAAATTGCCGCATATTGATGTATAGATAAAATAAATAGAAAGGGAAGGCTAAAAAATACAAATAAAAAAATCACTAAAAATGTGCATAATTAATTAATTAATTAGTTAATTAATTGAGAAGAAATAATAAATGCAGTTATTGCATTGACATCCAATAAAATTTGTTTCTTTAAATGGCTAAGAAAGGATGCAACATTCTGTTTCTTCTTTACGGATGCTGGTAGTCGGTTCCATATACGGGATATAATAAAAGAAAACGAACCATGGAGGAACTTGCTATTATAAGGGCTTTGTTCCACGTTTACCCCATTATTTCTAAGATTGTAAGGAGTGATACGGGGTACAACTTTTTGGGTACGTTTGGACACCGCGTTGAATGTTGTTGGAAGACATGCTAGGAGTTGTTGGATGTTATACGTTGTTGTTCCAACTGGATTTGATTGAACTGATCCTAGCTATTAAAGTCACATTATACGAATTGAATGATTGTCTAATTGACGGGTACGTAGTGCAGGATGGATAACTCGAGTGAAATTTTCGCTGCCATGGGTCGCCGTGGCTGTATACTGAGACGACCATGTTAAAGGGGCAATGTCACGCTATTTGACAACTTTATAAAAAGCTAAAAGATGTCTTCGCATCAATTGAATTCCAAAAATAATGGTCTAGTTTTGTTATTAAAGACTATTTCAAAGGTATTGAATCTGTTTCTTTTCGGAGGGCAAGGATGGAAATGGATTGAAATTTGAAAAACTTAATCAATGCTACCGTATTCAAAAATCATTAAGAAATTTATTATGGTTAGCCCTTCGTGATAAAATTCATTTGATATCTTTGTCGTAGTTTTACAGAAGCATTTTGTTCATGAGTAAAGGCTCACAGTCATAATTTTAGCACAGAATTAACCTAAAACAGCAAAATCCTCGTGACGTAGCCCTTTTAATTACGCTAATAAATTTTACTTACTTAATTTATCACTCATGTTGTAAAGATGGGGAATTGTGTCACTTATTTGTTCTTCAGCAAATCTGACAACGAAATCTTCAAAACCAAGCGTTATGTAATGTGCGTTTTGGTCTTTTTCCATGTCCGTTTCCTTTGCCTGTTTGTCCCTGGTAGATACGTTCTTTAAATCTTCGATTGTCTTTTCCAACAGGGACTGTGCATTCTGCAAGCAAATAAAAACAGAGTACAGTCTTCCAAACTTTGACTGAAGAAAATGATTCATTCTATTTTTCGTGTTTAGGAAAGAGAAAGACAAAACTTACTTCATAAAATGAGGAGATCATTTTGACAGCCTGTAAGATGAATTGTTTAGTGAACAAAAGATCCAGTTTAAATCAGTAATGTTGCGGTACATATATACGTGAGACATAACCTACTTTTTTTGCTCAAGGAAAAATTAAGCGCCCTGCAGATTAATTGAAACAATTTTGGGTAAGTCTAAGGCATCTGTTGATAAACTAATGTACCTGTAAGGCCTCTCGCTGTCCAGTATCAAAGTCTTCGTCGATTGAAGTACAGAACTTTTCCATCTAAAAGGTGACATTACAGAGAGTTAGATCAAACACATGCTGATCAAATATATGCTTTCTTACCATAATTTTTGTCAAACGAATTATCCAAAACATCTCTCGGCTGCTAACCTCTTATCTTCTTTACGAACCTTAAGGTCGCATTGACACACCTCTATGTTTTTATCAATATAATAGCGTGCTTAGATATGAATTTACAGGGCGAGTTTACAATTAATTTATAGGACAGATAGGAGAACGTTCAACATTCTTACAGATTTTTCTGACGGGGCCAAGCTCCTTTCCATTACAGTTTGAATGGAGTCTGGAAGGAAAAAATTGTTAGGTTATTTGCTTCATGAATGTTGACATGTTCCTCTAAAGGAGCTTTAAAAGGGTAAATAATTACAGGTTTGTTTCTTCAGGAGGTCCTTTTTGAAGGACAGATGTTAGACACTATTTATTCTTATGGAAAGTACTTGGTTTAATCACTGACTCAAAAAGTGTGTGCGTGTTTCTCTTTGAGGACCTGAGACCCCTTCGCCAAGACTGTTTGTAGCCGGTCCTTGTTTGGGTATCGCTGTGTAGTATGGCACGAAGTTCTGCTTTACTATGTTTCTCATGTGGTTAAGCGAGTGCAGAGGTAAACTTTGAGGAGAACATTTGCTGGACGCTCACAGAGAGAGACACTACAAGATTTATATACCAAAACATCTGGCACTCGGTAGGGTAGTCACGCTCAAGGCAATCAGCTCAGCAAATCAAGCCCTTGCA
>JAEMWC010000907.1:5000-95000 GCA_016490735.1 Pachyseris speciosa
TTTTATTAAAATCAACAAGATCGGTATTCGAGGTCGGCATACAGGCTTTTTTCATTGTGCAGTTTTTAAACCACTCGTAAGAGAATCGTCTTATCTTTTTCCTCGGCCGGTACTCGGGTTTAATTTGTATACAAAGATCAGACACAACGCTGACTTCAATCACACGAGAAGAGTTTCCTGCAACTGGAGAGAGAAATTAATAGGCGTGATTTAAAGTCAAAATAAAAATCAACAGAAACTCAAAAACATATTATTGGAAACTTACATGGCTTAACACCACAAACGTTGACAAAATATTGTTTTTGTCCTAGTATGACGTGTGATATTTTTGTGCTAGTATGCTGCTCGGTCTCAGTTCTTTACTGAAAGTTTCCTGTCCATGACTGGACGAATGTTGTTTCTTACATAAATGCTGATCTCATCAGAACTAGTGGTGTTTCGATAACCGTCTGCTTTTGAACCCTGAAAAAACTAAGCTTATCGTCTACGGAACCCTGAAAAAACCTCCCGGATATTCAACACCGGATATTCAAGACCTAACACATGTGCATGTCGTCAAAGACTTCGGCGTGATTTCCGATGCGAACCTTACTTTCCACGATCATATCGTTCAAAACAGTCCCCTCCTACTTCTCTCGGTTAGCTCAAAGCAGTCGTGTGAAACACGTGTTCGATAGACGACTTTAAACACCAATACATAATTAACACACCTTAGTTTTTAGTAAAATATATTTTAGTTATCATCAGTTGTCCAACGCAGTGGACTCTAATCTCCTCAAGCTTCAGGCGGCTCAGAACTTCGCAGCGCAGATTATCTGTGGCTCTAGAGAATTCGACCACGTCACATCCCTTTTAAGAAGAACTAAGGTGTATTCCTATTAAATCGCAGCTATATGTCCGCGACGCCGTGCTTGCTTTCAAGTGCATGACTGGCTCTTGCCCAATATTACCTTTCGTCGCAGCTCGTAAAACGTGATGACGTGAGCGGTCGCAAGACTCGGAGTTCACAACTCTTAGAAATCCCCCTTTTTAAATCGAAAACTGGACAAAGAACTTTTATTACCGCGGGGTTACGCAAATCACAACGCAACGTGTTCTGCCTGATTGGGCTATAGGGGAATCCTTGTTTACAATATTTGCCTCATTAGCATGAACAATTCAGTTTCTGATGGAGCTACAAATAAATCAGTTCTAAATATTGAAAGGTCGTGGTATGAATAACTCTGCCAGTGAATATGAGCCTCATGTATTGAATACTTTTTGTGCAACGCGGGTTTAAAAACTCAACATTTTGCAAAGAATGTATGAGCTCATTAGTGCTTTTGCCACCCAGAAATTTTGCAGTTTTTGGAAGACAATATCTCCTTGAATACTATACCTAAAGAGTTAAAAGTTTCACAATGTATTAAATTTCACTAGCTCTTTAGCTGCCTGGAGTCAAATCACATCTAACATGTTTCCTTCTGTAAGCAAAGCCGTATGCAAATGAGCAAAAATGTAAACAATGACGTCAGCATGAATCCCTCGATTTGCATAACTTCTCCCCCAATCAGATGATTGACGCGACAGAAATACCCAAAACCCCTGCGAAGTTTGCAAAACACGCAGCGCGATACAACGAATTTTTCGCTGCAACGTACACAAATTGTAAACGTATAAAAATAGTGGAAAACGCAACAACACATTAAACTGATGACGGCATGAGTCATGTCGAAACATGTCTTTAAAGATATGTATCGTGAGTCTCAAATTTATCTTAATGCAATTAGATCTGTGGTAATAGCGGAGCTCCGGCGGCCCTTCGGGCCGCCAAGCGAAGCACCATTGTTAAGAAAATATGGTAATCTATCTATTCGAGAAAATTTGGTTTTGGCCACCGTACGTACGTCGTACGTCCGTATCGTCCGCCCTTCCATGTATGCGACGTGAAATGTCCCATTAATTGTGTGTTGTAACCCGCGTTTTGTGTACATCTTTTTGTGTACATCTTTTGATATTGGACGTCAATGTTATGGCCAATTGACACCTGTCAAAACAAGGTATCCGCTGACCAGTAGTACGTGCCATATCGCGGGCTCAAGTTAAGACCTCAGCGAGGTCAGCTTTTATTAATGAAGTTCACCACTGGCCAGATACTGGTTTTTGATTGGATCGCAGGCTCAAGCCAAATCCAGGCTTAATTTTTCGCGCGCTTTCTGCGGCTTGAGATTTCACATTTAGTTGGTTTCTTCATTTGGAGCACCTTCTCCCTAACAAAATCAACATGGACAGTGGAATTGGAATTCCTAAAGTGTGGATGCCCACGATCAAACAACACAGCAGCGGATCAGTAACAAAGCGGACCGCTGAGGAAACAACTTCTAGTCTTAACGACAAGGATCGAAATCCTCCAATCAACAACAGCCTAAGCGAGGATCGAAACGCACCAATCAACACCAGCCACGGTGCTTTTTATACTCACACGTAGCCAGTCGATACCATCGCCTAATGAAGACCAGCAGTATAGCGGTTGAAACGTCGCGATCAACATCTTTGTGACTCAGTCGTGAGACAAAGGATTAACTCAGCTATCACAAGTGATATTAATCCTTCATTTTACTCGGCCCCGTGCGATTACCTCTCCAAACTATCAGGACTGTTTTATTTTTTCTCTTTTGTACGACATTTAAGCTTAGGTCCTAGCTTAACGTACTACGAAATATGTTTATTAAGTCCCGGCTAAAAGATTAAACATTTTCATCCAACATCGTGTTTGTCACAGATAGCGTTTGGTGGCTAAACGCATAACAATGTTTGACCAAACAGCGGACCAAGCGAGTCCCAAAAAGTTTTTTTCGTCTTATCGCTGAAATTTTTGACGTTATCTGGTTTATTTGGTTGCTTTTTATCATTTGTGTACGATTTGTTTGTTGGGGTGGCTAAACGATCAAACGTTTGTTCGCAATGCGAAATTTTGGATGATGATTTGATGTAGATCAAACATTGAAAGCCATTTAATGCACTATTGTGAGAGGTGGCTAAACCCTCAAACATGCTCTTTCAACGATGTTGGATGAAAATATATGATCGTTCTAAGATTGCTAAATTTGTTTTCGAACAAATACACGCGTCGACTGTATTGTTTTCTTGTAATGTCTTGAGGTGTTTGAACCGCAATCAATTCCTGTTGACTGCTCTAAACAAAATATAGGCGCAAGGAAAGCCATGCGGCGTTGCTCTTTACCAGTTGAAAAAACTAATAATCGTCGAGCTCCGCTTTTAGGCTTGGATAAATCTATATATTATTCGTTTGTTTACCTCTAAGAAGATCTGAATATAGAATTGTCACTGCTAGTCCGATAAGCGCAGCAAGTACGAGGCTTCCAACTTTTCTCAAATTCGGCAAGCCTCGACGCGGAAAAACTTTCAATTGATGGATTAAAATCTTCACAATGTTACAAAGATGTGCAGGAAAAGGAGTTTAGGTCTTCCGATGTGGAATTTTTAACCTTGAGCGCTCACATGTCAGATACACAATACAATTTTCAAAGAGATAGTTTTCCAGAATCAGAAAGCGGGCGTCTATACTTCTGCTTTTCAAGTTGTCCCGAGTAAACGTTCATAGAGCGTCTTGTTTGCATGTTCTTTGGTTTAATGGAGACCATTAGTACAGTTGAACCCCGCTTATTTGAACCCTCAATTGAAACAACAGTTCGAAATGGTGAAATTACTTCCGTTAGCGGTCTACAATTGATCCGTTTACGGTCTACAACTTTCCTCCACATCAGCTCCATCACGATACCTCATCCAATCTGCTTGCGCATGAATGAGCTCGAAAAGCATAAAGGAAGGGAGGGTTAACATCCCTTCGACCCTTCCCCTCGTACCACGGCGGTGATGACAGTCAAGCGATCCTTTGGAACAAGCTGGGCCCGTTGTTCCAAAGCCGATTATAACGCTAAAAAAGGGCCAGGGTTTTCTCGATGGTTGAGAAGGTTTTGTAAAACAATTTTACGCTTAAAGTAAAGTTAGATTCCAGCCAACACTTACTGGCGAAAATCTTTTGGAAATGTTTGCATTGAACGCCAACTAAACTGAACTCAAATATCACTCTAACCCAGGATTGATTATTGTTTAATCTTGCTCTGAAAAACTGCACCATGTATTTTATACCTACCAAGACCGTTAACCGCATCCTTACAGCTGCATTTGCGGACCATGATAATAAACAAATCCTTCCAAAGAGGCTTGCAGCGAATTACATGAATCACTGTGACGTTGCTTTTTCCTGAGGAAATTTTGAATCTCTGAGTTGTTGCACGAAACTTTCTAGCGCACTGTTTGATCCAGCGTTCTCTCGAAGACGTTTCGTTAAAGCAAAACGCAAACATTTCGCACCACCTCAAACAATTAGGATAACGATAATCAGTAGCGTAGGATGAGCATTGTATCTGGAACCTACTTTTGCCGATGGATAGGCTACTTAAAAGTCCCTGACAGCCATCGCTAAGGCGTAATGGCTTTCCAGGGCAGGTTCGTGCTTCGGGGACGTGGATTTCTGTAATAAGAAAAGTTAATAACGAACAATAAACAGATAAATCAATCCATCATAGTCAATCAGTCAGTTAACCAATTCGACCGACCGACGGACCGACCGACTAACCAACCAATCGATGCAACCAATCAATCAATCAATCAATCAATCAATCAATCAAACCAACCAATCACTCAATCTATCAATAAGTCAGCCAGTCAATCAATCAGGTTTGACGAATGGCAACAACAACAATCTTTATTATTTAACACCCTTTTTCTGGCTTCTGAAACTGAGAGCTGGTTGCTAGACAATCGCCCAAATAGATTAAAAGTTAAATGAATAATAAATAAATAAATAAATAGATCGATAGTTAAATAAATTTATTGGCCGGTAGATAATTTTTTTCCGCTGCTTCCCGACATTTGAATGTACGATAACGTCACGCTAACTTGATTAATTTAGTTTATAGATTACTTGTAAGGGTTCGAGGCTGGCAGAGCACTCGTAGTAAGGTCAGTTCAATGCGTGTCTCATTCTATAACAGTGTTTTTCTCAAAATAGAAAATAAATAAATAGTTTAGGAATGTCTTGTGGTGAAATTCAGGTGTGACACTGAGCAATAGCCAGGAAGGCTCACGGAGAAATACGTAGCCTCGACTTAAGAGCAAGCCTTGGGTCATGCTGTCAGTCCTCAGACCTGACACCTACTCCTTCTGTTTCTCCCCCTGCCTAAGTATCTGTATTTTGTGTGTGTTTTCTAGTGCTCCTCCCTCCATTAGAGCTTAATAATTAGAAGAACAGAAATTCATTTTATTCACATCATTGAGTCATTATTAAAATCGACCAAGACGCATGGACAATTTATATCTCCTTTCCTGACGAATTTCTCTGCGTTTCACGTAAACACGTTTGTTGTTGTTGTTGTTGTTGTTGGCAAAAACCTGCCACCTAAAAAAAATATTAACCCTTAAGTTCTGAACAGTTAACATGGGAAAGTAGACATGAATTGGGGAGCAGGGATGGCAGGCAGGGAGGGATGACAGGAAGCAGGGATGGCGTAGTGGTGAGAGCACTCGCCTTCCTCCAATGTGGCCCGGGTTCGATTCCCGGACTCGACGTCATATTTGGGTTGAGTTTGTTGTTGGTTCTCTTCTCTGCTCCAAGATTTTTTTCTCCGGGTACTCCAGTTTTCCCTCTCCTCAAAACCAACACTTCTAAGTTCCAATTCTATCCAGAATGCTCAAAATTAAGAGCACAAAAGAAGTAGTTAGAAGCACTCGCCTGCGGCTCGTGCTTTTTCCTACTTCTTCGTGCTCTTAATTTTCTCACGCATTCGGCTAAACTTTTCAAAAAAAAAACTTTATTTTACAAATCGAACTATGAGTGCCGTCAGCCGTGCAGCTGTACTCTCCTAAGGAACGCTAAAACAGACCAATTACAATCCTTGTTAGAATGGTTCAAAACATTTTATTGCGCTTGCAGGTTAAACACGACCAAGGCTGTCAAAATGTCACATTATCAAAGTGAAAGTTATTTTTTAGTCTAAAAGCAAATTGTTCAGTGAAATTCGGCTGAATTTGGCTCATATATTCGCTAAAAAAAGGCGTAAAGATCAAGAGCTACAACCAGTTGCAAAAATACTTGAGACACTACACTAAATTCCAACTGAAAAAAGGTCACCCTTCCCCTCCCCTTATCAATTCTGTAGGGCCCAATTGTGTCTTTGTACAAACGCGAGGCAATGCAGAAAATGTGGTCCAAGAACATTTATTAGGGAAGGGGAGGTGGGGAATCTGGCCTGCCGTGTAGTGAATGTGAAGGGATAGTTTTAGGAGAACAGTGTGCTTTTTTGTGAATGATTTATATGAAATGAGAAGTTATATTTTGAAATAACCTTTTCTTTGCCGTCGCCGTCGCCGTCGCCGTTGCTTAAGGTCTGTAATGCGTTGAGAGAGCCCTGCCAGGGAAGGGTCTCGTGTCGCTTGTCTGAATTTTAAAATATCCCGTGTTGGTGTTTAAATCGCTAATTCTCGGCCTTGATGCCACTGTCGTAATTTTGCCGGGAATGATGGCGCCTGTCTGCATTTCATTTTATGTGCTGTCGCTACTTTTTGGGCCATGTCGCTTGTCGGAATTTACCCTGGCACTCTTGAGAGCTTGAGTAAGATGAAAACGTCCTCCAAAGGTTTTGTGCAGAAATATAGAATCGTCCGAGAGGTTATCGAGTTTTTTATGCTCTTTTTTTTATTGGCGCTTTTTACTGTTTTAGAGACTGACATTGTTTTCAAATTTTAATCATAAGAGAAAGCGCCGCCGTATCAAGAATTTGTAGATGTAGTAGAAGAAAGTTCGTTAACATCTGTTAGTATAAATCTACTAGCGTTCTATTACGAATGGCGTCCTCTGATTGGCTACGCTACTCGCTATCTATTCTGTGATAGATAGTGAGTAGCGATTGTCAACAAAATGGCGACCGTTTCTTAGCGTTTACGAAGTGTCTGCGAAGAGGATTTAGATAATTTACTTGTTTAGTTTTGAACGACTAGTAGATTTCTATGCGTGATAGCTGATTCGGGCTGCACCTTCATTAGCTATCACGCGATAGAAATCTCCAGCTCATAATCTAATTGTTAAATAGAATCACGATTCAACGTCGGGCACGGACAAAAGCTTATGTTTATAATTCTTATTCCCGTTGTTTAAGGTTCAAGGTTCTCCCACTCATGAATTGTGTCAGTTCCAAATTATTTTGTCTACTAGTTTGATTGTCGTAGTGATTTCTCGCTGTGGGCATGTTTGGGAATTCCTGCTGACCTTGGCTGGGACCTCCGTGATTTGTTTGGAAGTTCATATTCGTTGCGTGTTCGCGTTGGTATGTTTGGGTAATCCTGTATGGGCAACGTCTAGAGTAATTCATATCCCCATGGTCCTGTGAACCTAAACAAGTCTGCAGATAGAGTATTTAACTCCGAACATTCAGGCTTAATTAGTCAGTCAGTAGTTGTCAGTCGGTATCTGGTAGTCAATAGTTGACTGTTTGTTCAGCTAATCGCTAGAGGTTTGTCAGATGTGAAGAAGAATATGTGTTAAGCTATCAGCCGAAGATTAAAGCTGTTGTCGTAGAGTCTTGGTGCCTGCTCGCTAGGCGAGTGTGCCTACCGCTTGAGTGGGTCCGCCTGGAGAAGTTCCCCACACACTCGGCGGACAAACTAACCGATTCTTGTTGCAAAACCCACAAGAATCCCTAACTCGCAAAAGTCACGATCTTGATCAACAAGATGTTCTGTAGTCGGATGAATATACTGTATATGAGTTTGGCATTCCAAATTTATATGATTGGCTAGCTAAGGTAGGTGTAATTTTCGACTTCCTGGCAACGGCATGGACAATTGATGAACTTGCAAACCGAACCACCAAGAAACAAACCTGGGCTATATATGGTACAACAGTTTGATCAATTCCACCAAGGTTTCTTTTTTATCTATATACTTCGACACTTGGCTGTCTAAATCTTAATTATTTATCCACTAGTATGGCTTCTATGGAGGCTCATTTTCAATATTCAATATTGACCACACACTAAATTCAGTTGATGTCGCATTTAGACCGAGAAATGGCACCCGCTAGAAACAAATAAGGAAGTCCAATACTTACTAGAAATCAGCCCCACGAAAAACATTCCTTGTAATGCCACCACGAGATTCATGATTGCGCGCGGAGAGAGGATTATATTTCATCCATGCAAAACCCAGACTGATCAATATGCGACTGTTTTTTATACTCAAATCCAAACTTAATACCATGTGCGCGTGCGTTTTGCTATTAGTGGTTTAAATGGCAGTTGTTTCGAGAACATTTGTCATGTTTGTGCTTCTTTAATCAACTCTAAAATTTGCATTCAAAATTGCCACTCATATATATTTTTTCCTCTTGAGTTGTTCGAATAGCGGGTAGCTTTATCAGTTGAATAAGTCGCTATGCACCGGATAAAACGTGCTGCAACTGCCACATTTTTATCCGCTGAATAGTGGCTTATTCGCTGGCAAATAAATAGACAGTTCAAACTGTTCAATAACGTTATTCGCTCTTCGATCAACCGGCAGCAGGTGTGTTCCAAATTGGTGCGGTATTGAAAATTCAAGGCTTTGCGATAAGGATTTTCACTAGTTCAGTACAAGAAACGCCTCATAACAGAATCTCAACGAAAATTTCAGAATCTCGAAAACTGATCAATGTTTGCCCATTTCATTTACTTGACATATGCATTGTGATTGTTTGTTTTAAGTTTTTCACATCAGTGCGTTTTCCCATGCAGATGAGGACTAATTAGAAATTACTCGTGAGATCCGTGACATGAGCGCTTTTCTCGAAACTAATTTACGTGCTCTAAGATCATTACCAGAAATTCTAATATTTTTATCAATCTTTTAAGAATTCAAGCTACAAATACATTGGGCTAGCTTGTTCAAAAAGCTAACACCAATCGATAGAAAACCGACTTGAAAAATACTTCTCGGGCAAAAAGTGGTTTCCGGGATTTTGAGAAACGCACTCATGATCTGAAACTGAGTTAATAAACAATATACCGTAAAAGTTCTATTAAGCCCCCCTTCTCTCTCTTTTAACCCCTCCCCCCTCTCTACTAATATAAGCCCCCGTTTGGAAGTCGATTTTTGTAATAACCCCCCCCCCCCCCCCCTCCCCTTTGGGACACGAGATTTTGTAATACACTTTATGCGGCCCAGTTGGTTTGTTTATAAACTAATAATATACATGAAAAAATTTCTCGATTCTGATTGGCTAAGATAAATGCACTTTTTAGGAAACACGATGCAGAAAAAAGGTAATTCAGTCCAAAAAAGAGGTAAACAACAGACGATTCTGATTGGTTAATTAACAAAGGAACTGAAATTGAGCCAATCAAACGCAGCCTTTGAATGGCGCAAAGTCTGAAGAGCTGCAAGCTACTCTGCGAGCGAAAACAATGGCTGGCTTTTTGAGCAGGTTTTCTTTCTTCGTGACCGCAATAACAGCAGATCGAGAAGTTGCAAAACAGCTCTAAAAAGGAGAAAGGCTGCGAAAAGCATTGTATTTTAGCTGTCTGTTTGGAAACAGTGGTGTCCAGAGAAGGGAATTACCGACGTAATTGGAATTGCGAGTGACTGGAGTGACGCCGAGATTAATAAACAAACAAGGACAAACAAGGCGAAGATAACGAACTAGAAAGCCTGAAGGTAATGATTACAGCGCTTGATAGACACTTAGCAAACAAAGTAGCCTTATAGCTATAGCCTGTAATTGTTTAGCCAGTTTTTACAGCTAAAAACGCTTTAAAAACATTGAGAAAACTGTTGTTTTGATTCACCTTAGCTTCGTTGCGTTGCTTCTGCAAAGTTAAGATGCTATCTCGCAATTTTTTCATGTATATTATTAATAAGTAATCACATGACTTTTTGGCAATTTGGAATAAATAAGCACTTGTAAATTTTTTCAAAGACCACAAATTGCACTCGCCCTACGGGCTCGTGCAATTATGTGAGTCTTTGAAAAATTTACTCGTGCTTATTTATTCCAAATTGCACTCGAAATCATCTGATTACCTATACAAATATACAATAAAACACAATACTGTTTCCTACTCGGTATTAAATAATACAGTTTTACTGCAGTTGTTTGAGATTTGTACAAAAACTATTTACGGCGGGCGGGTTCAAAGATTTGAAATACACCCCCCACTCCCCCCTTTATTAAGCCCCCTCTCCAATAAGCCCCCCGTTAATAAGGCATGAAATTAAATAAGCCCCGGGGGGATTAATAGAGCTTTTACGGTAAGTAAAATCATTATGGTTTGTACAGCCTTTAGGCTCGAATTCCGGGGGATGAGCTTGGGCTCATTTCCCGAAAGAGCGGCTGGTAATCGAGAGTATACAGCTGTTTAACCGATGCTTAACCTCATACTGGAGCTTTATGGGAAGTAAGGAACAACCCATTGTACCTTGACACTCGAATTAAAGTGTTTACCTGGCGATATGTGGCAATGTTTACAGGGGCACCCAACGAGCCAAATCAACCAAAAGCTGTAGAAAGGCATTTTTAAGTACCTTATGGAGTTTGAAGTCTGTTTAAAGTGATGTTTTCTTAAGCTAGAAGAAGTTCATCTTTTCGGATTCCGTAGCTGAAATTTTAATTGCCCGAAAATGTTAGGGGGAAAAATCTTCCTTTGAGCAAATACAAGTTGAAATGAAGTGTCCACGAATTTTCTAGGGAACTATTTTCTTTCCGAAAACGCTAGTTGACGTTTCTGACTGCCACAAACAGCAATTACGACCTTTTCGAAAACCTCAGGGGCTATGATTTTCAAAATTGCAAATCTTTTAGGCCACGTTTTGGCTACGAAAATCCGAGTGCACTCTTCAATCGACACCGAAAGCACAAGGCGAGTTACCCTCCACCGAACAGATATCTACCGAAACTTGACGTTAGGTGCCCCAAAGGGCTCTTACAGTTTCGTCGATAATTAACATATTTAGAAATGGTAGCTTACAGAGGAACTCTAAAGCAATAATGTATGTCATGTTTATCAATTTGGGTTAGATTGCTCCACCTGGCCAAAGGAAGCCAAGTAAAATAGTTTAACTGGTAAAATGTTCAGTCGAACTTAAGCTTACAGTCAAGGTCCAAAATGTTTATTCGTTTTCCCGTGGGAATATGGATTGACAGCTATCTATAAAAATCCCCTTTAGATTTTTTTTTCTTTTTTGGCAACATAACAGTGCCTGACAAAATTACTCATCCGCTAAATTTAGACACAAATGATTTTATTTTGGCTTTAGTTAATGCTCGTATCATGCTGGGTAGAAGTAGAAGAGTTAAGAAAACATTAAAAGCGACTTCCTGTTTTTTCTCTCGTGAAAACTTTCTATTAGGTGGACACACGTCACTACCCCGACGTGGTTAATGAACAATTTCGTCATTTATTTGCAGGTGGAAATGTCAATTAGTGCTTTGTTCATTCATTTTGCATAGTGTTTTTCTTTCGAAATGTGACATCTTTGCTAATTTATAACAAAGTGGTCGGTTGTCAAATTTCGACACAAACAAGTAGAGTTTTCAAATTCCGGCTATTAGACATTTTCACTGTTATTTCTGTACCCGTGGCTTCAACACAACAAGGCATTTTTAATCGTGGATACGCAAACCGTAGGAACGACTATTGTTGGGGGTCCGATTATGCAAATTTGTCACTCACTCAGATGTAAACAAATCAATATGTCAACGGCAGACAAAATAGGTATCGATTTTCCGAAATATTGCTGGAACACCTCTATCGGCTTTCCGAAGTATGTCTAAGGAACAACAGTCGAACCGATGAACGAAATGAAAAAAGTAAAGTAAAGTAACTTTATTTCAGCTCGGATCGAACGAATAAACGGCAAAAGGAACGTTCGATCAAACAGACGGCGGCGAAAGAAATTATAAACAATATTCCATCACAAGCACAGCTTCTCCTACGTTCATCCAATTCACGATCTGTGGAAAAAATATGAGCCCTTCAACCCAAGATATTTTCCAAGTGTGCACAGAAATTGATGACGGAAACTTTTGACACAAATACAGCTGCATTCGCGAAGCCATTTTCAGCGTTGGAAATAATATTCTAACGAAAACAAATTATTTTTTGTGGCGCCAACGCGTCTAGCCACAATGTAAACACAAGTTTGCTTTGAGAAATACTCTTAGTTTTAACTAAACGCGCAATTTTTCAGCAAACGTTTTGAATGAAACTTGTTGATTTTAATATCCAAAAACATGGCATCAATGGTTATTTAAAAAACGACGGCAAATGTTGCATTTCAAACCGGCAGTAAAAAGCGTGATTTGCATATGTCAAATTTCGGTTGCGTTCGTTCGACAGCTTTGTGCAACAATTTCCTCGAAATACTGCAGTGTTTGGCTGGCTTCGTTTCGGCGAAATTGTCCTTTTGCCTGATATTTATCCGACCATGCGGTCAAGACAGAAACCTGTTCAGCTTTGAAAAGGAGCACATTGTTTTAACTCCCACCATATCTCCCTGCCTCGATAATTCATTCAAACGCGAATATGTAAATATGCACCTCGAGGTTAAATTGTGTTAAGCTCATGAACAAATAAAAAATTTGATGCTCAAAAGAGCTGGCCGTTTAAACGTATTAAAAAGTTGTTAAAACACTTTCCAGAAAACGCCGTTTTCTTGAGTCACCTTGGCTTAATCACCCTTATCGCAAATAAGGTCACATATAGGTGGTTTGCAGCCAATCTCTAGAGACATAGATAACAATCGTGAAACGAACAAATGCTGGTGGACGAACAAAAGGAGCTAATGAGAGAGGTATTGTTTACGTCCACCAGCATGGCGGCGATGACGTAACGTGCAGACCACCTATCCACGACTTCTTCACAGTTGTACTTTGATTAACAAAGAAAAAAATTTTATTTTTATTACCTCTATATCCTTTGTTTGTCTGGTGCCAGTCTTTTTTATAAGCATAGAGCGGTTTTCATTCAGTTTATTCTTCTATCTTTCTTTCCCTTAGTAAGGCTTCCAAAAATATGAATGGTGGCGTTTTATTTACTTTCATCAGCGAAGGGCAACATTTTTTTGGGGGGGGGGGGTGGGGGGGGGGCTCTGGCAAAGAGGTTGAGAAAGTTTGTTGCTAAATGGAAAAACGGACTGGTTTGAAGTTGCAATATACATGCCGACAGTGACAAAAATATGTCAACTTTATAATCTACTTTCAAGATCCAGTGGTCAAACCACCGATATTTATATTAATATTCTTTTCTGTTAATTTCTATAGCCAGCTGAGTCTTTTTCGAGAATAGATCCTCAGCAATCGCCCCCTCCAAACAACACTTAGATGTAAGCAAGGACCAGCTATAAATCTATCAGGGGTCAGATAAAATTTAACAATTCGTGAGTTAAGGTAAAAAAATATATAGAATCAAAGTGGATTCCGCAAATATTTGCGTAATCTTCTGTTGTGAATTCAATAGATTCTTACTTATATTTACGTATATGTGTCTTCGTATTTGCTTGTTTTGGTTTTCTTTCTGATTTGGGACAGAGCTGCTTTTGTTTGAGACAAAATTTCTACATTAAATAAGATTATTTTCAAAATTCGTTTGCTTTCGCTGCAACGGAAACTATCCCTGTACAACAATTCCACTATTTCCTTGTTTTGGATAGGCTTGACGCTTATAAATACTACCTGCTTGTAATTGTTACATGATTTTTATTTTGACACGATTCGATAATGCATTTCGATCTTGAATCTTGTGAACTGTGCAGACCTACTTTGTGTTCGGAGAGTCGTTACCGTGAAAAACTTCAGTCATTTGTATGCAGATCCACTTCGCCAGAAAATATGGCAGAAGTTGTGACGAGCTTCTTTCTCGCGCCAAGTGAGTTTGTTTGAGTTAATTTATCCACGTTTGTTGTCGGAGATCGGCTTGAATTGAGGTACACAGACCAACTAAAAAAGACTTGTTTAACTGGGCATTAACACCGGGATGGGAAGGGGCAAAGCGTGTGGAAGTCACCTGAACGCAAGGTTAGAAAATCCCTGGGAACTTTGTCATACAAGTTTACAGTTGAAGTATTCATAGTAACTTCACATTAGGTAAGCCACTGACTTTTTTGCAATTTGAAATACTTTATTACAGCAACAAGCAAACAATACAGTGCACTGTACACTTTAGGGCTCTTCAAACTGAGTTAAAGTACTTAGACGTCTGATACAGCTCGTTGCTATTTCTTATTAAAAGCTCTACCAGATCGGTTGATAGCTTTTCTTTCAATCAGTGCATAGTTCGAAAATTAAAGCTTTTCCGCACAAGTGAACAACACCTTTCCGGGTGGTGTCAGGGAAATCATTTACCCTGAGAATGCAACAGCTAAGCGGAACGTTACCAGTAAAAGGCCGCCTTCCTCCAATTCTATTATCTTGTAAGGACCTCAAGGGCATTTACATTTTCTTGAGGAGGGGGCAAGGGAATTTTCCTGACGTCGTGATCCGTTTTATTTTTGTGCTCTGTGAATCGTGATTTGATAAAAAACTGTTCCGTGAATCGTGACTGAAGTGTATTCCGTGAGGCGTGAAATGCAAAAGTCCTTGGCTGTGAATCGTAAATGTCTAAAGTTGAGTTCGTAGCTGAATTTCACTGTATTGTGATCAGACGTTTTCCGTCACCTTAGTGAATTGAACACTTGAGTCGTGATTCGTGAAATCGAAAATTTACTATCGTGACTTCGTGACAAGAACCCCCCCCCCCCCCTTGCCCCCCTCTTTCTTGATCAGGTTCCATCGTTGTTTTATTTATTTGTTTTATGTTTGCTATCCCCTGATTCTGGCCCACTCGGATCGACCGGAGAACTCCTCGGCTAAATATCTAAGGGTATATAATTTATCCCATGAAAGTTCTTATAATAATGGATTTACTTCAATTTTTCACTAATGGAAATGAGGTCTTCCAAGCATTTCTCTTACCCAATATATTTAATCCAAAAGTCAACAGGCTGCGTCGACTAATTGACCTTGTCAAGACTAAAAGGACGTTAAAACTGAGGTCAACCGACTCAGCTCCGCAAATTTCGCAAAATCATTTTGCAAGCACAATTACTGCCAATGGTACAAATTTTTGAGGCGGTTTTTTCGAAGTTCAGTGTCATTTTCCTGATAAAAGTACTCCGTAGTCTAAATACCGCACACTTTTCATACTCCTTTTTGGCTTGAAAAGGTCTTACTGGTGAGGGGATGCAGGCCATCTTTTTTATTTGAGCTAAGCAACATTAATTTGCCCTCGATAATTACTCTAGGAGGTCTAGATGTTCATTGATAAATAAATAACGCTTTTTTTTAACGTTACAACTAATGAACAATACAACGCAAGGGCCAAAAAAGGGAAAAGAAAAACGAACTAGTACTCCCGCAGTTCAAACGCAATGGCGTCGTGTCGATCACTTTCGATGCCAGCACTTTTAGTAGCTTGCGTTTGCGAAGTTTTCATGACCTGGCTTTTAGAGAAGTGTTTTGATGCACCACGAGCACGAAGTCTTCTCTTGAAGCGCGACCTGATCTGTAACACAAAACAGTATAGACTGAGAGGCCCTCACTGAGTAACTGTTACTTACAGTACGCCTTTGGCGATATTTTGTTACTTGCTCTGTTACTGAACATGTACAGTCGCAACCGAAGTAGATTGCCTCTAGTTTAGAACTCTTAAAAGCAGTTTAACTGAGTCCTTATACAGCCCTCTAAGCAAGGCACTCTGTTCTTCGGGCATCTAGCCAAATTATTTTGAGCCAAAAGGACATTGTCAAAGTTCCATCAGATGAAGATTAACTATGATCGTTAAAACCCTTTATTTGGTCATTAATCAGACAAGTTCTTGTCATATCTTTAAAAAGGCGTATTTTATTGAACTAAATGAGTAGAAATTACGTACCTCACTATTTCGGGCGCAATGAAGGGCGAAAATAAACAATCCCTGTTGAAATAATAGTAAGAGAATGTCAATATTCCTTTTTCTGAAGGCATCATTTCATGAACTTCCCGTTAAAGGGGAATTAGCAAGAGATGAGTGAGGTAGAAAGTTGACGTGGGTATACGCAAGCACAAACGTCGGTATGCTGTAGTTAAGTACCTTGCATGGCTGAAAGTTAAGATCTGATATCCATCTGTAGCTATGAGCGACAACGCCGACTACGACAATGCCTTCCAAGATGAAATACTAGTCCAAGACATTGCTAGTACTCGCAATAAAACATGATGCTCCAGTAACAGTTTGAACTGGTATGATTCCTCCCCCCAATAAGAGTTGAAACTTATATACCCATTTTCAAAAATCTGACAGTGCCGGCATATTTCGAATATTATTATGGATTAAAAAGGCATTGCTGAGACCCAAAAGGAGTTTGGGATCTCGATCTAAGAAGACAAAGTAAATCATACCCTGTGGATTTGGCCGCGCATTTCAAAAGCGCCGTAGCTTTTAACATGTATATTCTCTAGCGGAAAACATACCCTTTCATGTACGTCGCTGACAGTTGACCGACTTCAAGAGTAAATCATGATGGTTTTCGTACTTTTTGGAAAGTTAAGAGATCTAAGATTCGCATGTGGTCTCGAATCCTCCAATTTTTGTTGTCATTAGTAATGAATAATACTCTTGAATAAATCAAACCTGTTCTCCACTTCAGAGCCACAGAAGAGCAAAAAACAGCCTTGATCAGAATACTTGTTAATTTAGTCTTAATGGCATTAAAAAGAAAGTCATCAACCCCTTTAATGAGGTATACCTGAGTGGAGTTCAGGATGACAAACATGTAGATAAAAGCCTTGTGAAGTGACGACAACAGACCAAATAACCACGTGACTCCTAACAAGGGAATCAACACTACGCATGCTCTGATTCCAATTCTGCAATGAAGTGAACTTCGTTAATGACGCTCTATCATCCTGTGTAAATTTGATGGCCATGTTGTTTTGCAGTATCTGGGGACGGCCCCCGCCTCGTCCTCGAACCTAGAGACTTAACAAAGGCTGGTCTGATATAAGGTCAGGAAATTTGCGACCCCAAAAGGTAGAAAAATTCATTATTGGCCCGTTTAAACTAACCAACCTTTTTCAACCAACGTTTTTAAACGAGGGTGACACTTAACGGTGGTTCAATTGGCAAACCGTGTGGCCATGAAATTCCGGATTGAATTGGAAGTTTGGGATGTTGGTTTTTGACTAGAGTGGAAAACCGGAACACCCGGAGAAAAACCTCTCGAAGCATTAAGACAGGAACGAATAAGTCAGCAAACTCAACCCACTTATGACGCCGAATCCCGGAATCGAACTAGCGCCCACATTGGTGGGCGGGCAAGCGCTCTTATCACTGAGCTATCCCTGATCACCCTATTTAATCGATGAAATCAAGATTTTAAACGTATACTTCAAACCGAGATTTTAGTGGCGTGATATCGCTAGATTCCCGTTTCTCGGAGAAACAAGTGACAAATCTGTTGAACTCAAAAGCAAATTGTCCTTGGCTGTAATGAAATATAGTGAATACATGTGTCACTTGTACCTGATCTGTTCAATCTGTTTGTCCTTTTTGTGCTGCAAGGATGCTATTTCCCTGATGACTAGCACGAGAATCACCACGTTCACCTTGATAAACACCCAAACAAAAGTCAGAATGAGAGATTTTTCCTTTTGTCATAAACTGCATCAAAAAATCCAGCAAATATGCTTCTTCATTGGAAATGGTGTCTATTTCCAACAATAAACCCGGGCTGTGATCTTTTAAGATTCGGAAGTCGTTGGAAAAGTTATTTGCAGGTCCATGGCTGGCAATCTTTACTGGAATTTTGACGGCGGTTTTGGAAAAACAACAGCAACAACAACAACAAAGAAAACAACTTTATTACGACTAATTAAACCGAAATCACAATTTGTCCACCCGAGTATAGCAGAGCTAATCGAGTCGGGTGGAACAGTAATACAGTTATTGCCACGTCATGAAGAAATTGGAATACTTGACCTTTTAATTAAGGATTAAGTTAACTAAAGTCAATTTCATGTTATATATTTTGTTCTTGCTGGTTTGATGTTGACAACCGAGTTGGCTAAACCAAGATGGCCGCCTACTGGAAGTTGTGACGTTATTGCCACGTCATATGACATCATCGCGAAGAACGGTTGCTGGCCTAAATTAAAATTTCCTTGGACGTACTATAAACACTCCCCGTTTAATTGTTACATGTAGTACATAGCTTAATGTCTGAGTTCCAGACTTGGGTCGGACCCCTCCCCCACCCCGCCCCGAAATTAAGTCCGTTTGCAGTTGCTGGTTTCAGGCACAATTTAAGTGGAACTCGTGTAAATTTGCGGCTGAAAGGAAAAGACTAATCTCTACATATACTGAAAGACAAATATTTGGCTTCATCTAATGTTTATTATCTGTCTTTTGTACTTACAATCTCAATCACCACGGCAAATAATACAAATATCCAGATGAGACTGTTATCAGAGGACAGCCAGCAGCTTTGCAATTATGAAAAACAAAAACGAGAAAGCAAACAAATAAAAAAACACTTCATACTGTCTTCAAATTTATCTTGCAGTTCTGTCCTACAAATTTTCAACGAAGTTTTGTGGCCTTTATCGATCAGGTAAATATATGGCCAATGACCTTAAATTAAAAGAAAGATTGTCCAATGCGATAGAAAATTCAGCAGAATGCAGGAAAGCTGTTGTATATTCGTCGGTATTCCGCTAAACGTGCCTATGGTGCACTGCATTGATTGTTTAGAGCTGTTCTATGGCATGGTATGAAATGTTCATGCAAAGCTGGCGTTCTCTAATATAACACGGAATATCCCACTTGTCACTTGCATTTTAATTTGCATACACACTCGCCTAACGGGCTGGTGTGTATACAAGGAAAATACAAGTGACCTGTGGGATATTCCATAAAGCATTGCATAACAAGTATTTTAAATCATTTTTTGGGGATTCAGGGGTTGTAAAACGGGAGATTAACCCACGGCAACTACTGAAGCCAACCAAAACTCTGGAATTGCATCATTTGAAGTTACAAATGAATAATGATAGTGATAGTGATAATGATAACGATGACGATAATGGCTACATGGTAATAATAAATGACAATGAAAATGATAATGATAAATATTCTGACAAAGATGACATTTTCTTCTAATTATCATTATGATAAAACAATAGTAATAACAAAAATACTTAAAAAGTTTGCCTACTGTTGATCGTTGACAAAATTCTCGACTCCGTGGGTTCCTGCAGCATACCGAGGGACATCGCCACCAAAACTGCAGGAATTCCTAAAAGTTTCAAAATATTAAGTGGGATTCTTTGCTTCTAATTCACAATTTGGATATTTATTCATTCCGAAACTGCAGCTACAACACTCAGAATATGTCAGAGCCGCTCGTCTCTTCAAACATGCGCAGTAAGGGACGAAGACTCGAGCTACGAAATTGTAATTTTGGCGTGTCGTGCACAACTGTCCTTACCCCAAGACATGCCATGATACACTTGTATTTGATGGTTGACGTTGTAAAATTTAACAATGAACAGTAAAGATAAATTCCCTCCACAAGCATCCAACACAATGCTGCCATGAAGAAGTACTGCATTAGAGCTGACACTGCTACGCAGGCGCTCTGTATAAAAGGATTAAGAATGTAGTTAATAAGAGTGAGTGGGTTACAGCAGGAAAACGATACTTTATTTTAAAACAGACTTAAACAAAGAGAAAACATGACAGTCCTCAATCGTCCCCGTTTGTCTCAGCTACTCTTTGGTTCATCTATTCACTGCCGACTTTCTTTTTCATTCGTTCGCTCACCTTGTTCTCAGTTGCATCAATTCCAGCCAGAAATATTACTTTTCCGGCCAACAAAGAAGCGACCAAACTCAAACGAATCTGAGATAAAGGCGCTTGCTTTTCTCTGGTGACAAACGAACATACAATTAATTAAACTACAGATAACTGTTAATATATGACTTTCATCTCATTTGCTGAGAATCAACTGACTGTAATGCATGTTTCTCTAATTGCCGCCCATTCCAGCCTTGTAAACACAATTAACCCGTTTTTAATTCCCGTATTTGGTTAGTTTTCGTTTTGCCCAGTGCTAAATATAGAGCGAGTATACTATTTTACTGACTGCTGGCACGCTGGGGGACAACAAACCTACTTTGTCGTATCCGATCTCGATTATCGAAAGATGCGATGAGAGTTGACGAGAGTTGAAACTCTTTGAGAGCGCATGACAGCCGATGAGAGTGATCGAGAGTTGGGCCAAGCGAGGACGAGGGTTTACTAACACGCAAAGAAAAGAGAGAGCCCGCTGGGGAAGACCTTTGAAACATAATTTCATACAATTTCATCCGGTTCGCGTTTGTAAATGTGGCGCCGTACCGGTAAAATGAATTTTAATTTGTGCTCAAGCGAAAAGCTTTTACATCTTTATTCCTAACGCTTATGTTTAACGAGAAAGAAAGAAGCGGATAATTATCCGAAACGCGGTTAAAGCGAGGAGGGTTGTCCAATACTGTTGACATGATACGAGTCGTAAAACACGTTTTTCAACTCGTACAAGCGGACAAGTTGTATCGACTCCACAGACGGAGTTGTCGAGTGGACAAATGCATCTCATTAGGAAGACTTAAGATTTTGTAGGGAGTTAGACATGGCAAGGGTCACTGCGATAGTGTTGTCGTGTCGTACGACTCGTTCGAGTGGAGAAAGTGATTGTCGTGTCGACAGAAAGAGTTGTCGAGTGGAGAAATGCATCTCATTAGGGGACTTAGAATTTCTAGCGAGTTAGTCATGGTAAGGGTCACTGCGATAGTGTTGTCGAGTCGTTCGACACGTTCGAGTGGAGAAAATGATTGTCGAGTCGACAGACAGAGTTGTCGAGTGGACAAATGCATGTCAATAAGGGGACTTAGAATTTTCTAGTGAGTTAGACATGGCAAGGGTCACAGCGTTAGTGTTGTCGAGTAGTACGACTCGTTCGAGTGGAGAAAAAATGCACCTTATTAGGGGGACTTAAAATTTTGTAGTTTTATATTTTCGGTGTGTTAGTGTAAGCGAGGGATACTGCGATATTATTGTGCAGTTGTACGAGTCGCTCGAGTGGAGAAAGCGGTTGAGGAGTCGAGAAACAGGGTTGTAGAGTGTAGAAATGCTCTCAACAGGGGGAATTCTCGTTGAAGTTTCGTGTGAGTTAGATATGGCAACATACGGTCACTGCGATAGCGTTGTCGTGTCCTACGTCTTGTTCTAGTGGAGAGTCGGTTGTTGAGATGAGAGACAGAGTTGTTGATAGCATCTCATTAGTGGGACTTCGATCATTTTCCGCGTTTATTGTAAGAGTGGAACACAATGACAAGTTGATGGTTTTGATCTTACTGGCTTCGTGTTTGGGGTTCTTGTGGTCGCCATGGCGAAAACAAAAAGTATGACTGAAACGGCATAGAAGAGTCGCCGCGGTTCGACCACGACCAATTCGCTCTCAAGCTATTAGCGTTCTGTAGTTTGAACCACACGGCCAAGGAAGTGAACGAACTGAAAATAGTAACGCGCGCTTGTTTCGGCTCGTGGCTTGAAGAAAGAGGAATACACATGAGTAACGCGCGCTTGTTTCTACTCGTGGCTTAAAGAACGAGGCATACACGTGTAGCTCGCTTATTTCTGCCGGTTGCGGCGCCTTTCCGCTTCTGGTTCAAAGAACGAAGTGAGACTAGTAACGTGCGCTTGTTTCGGCTCGTGGCTTGAAGAACGAGGAAAACACATGAGTAACGCGCGCTTGTTTCTACTCGTGGCTTAACCCATTGGCACCCGTGCCGGCCAAAACCGGCCGTAAAAAACTCCCATGCTTCAAAACATTGCAACTTTCTCAATCGCACGAATATTGCCTTAACTGTTAGTTGTGAACACGAAATGGAATGCCCTTTAAATTTGGATATCCAATAAATGCAAGAAACGTAGCGATTTTTACCAAATATGGCCTTTTGAGTTTGGACAAGAACGAAACTGGCCGTTTTTAACGTCAAAGAGGAACAACAAAAATGCCCCTTTTTGCCTTCATGTTTTTTAGGGAAATCATCGTCCAAAAACCAAAATTCAACCATCATAACAAAATTCAGTCCTTTTTCTAGCTTAGAAATGACTTTTTTTGTTCATATTCTTCTCCCGAGCGTAGATACAGCCTTTTGTTCCAGTGCATTCGGGCCTTCCCGACATTTTCAACATCTTGAGCGCATTGCATGCTGGGAACTAACGAGAATTTTTGACAGCGCCCGTTCCTTCCCCCAATTCTTTCACATATAAACTAAGTCTACAGCCACTCCGACCTACCGCCAAAATTTCCTGCTCGTAGTCATCTTCAGTACACAGAAATTCCAAAATATGTGGTGGTAGGTCGAGAAATTCATCAATAGTCGAGTCCCAAAGGTACTAAATAGTAACGCGCGCTTGTTTCGGCTCGTGGCTTGAAGAAAGAGGAATACACATGAGTAACGCGCGCTTGTTTCTACTCGTGGCTTAAAGAACGAGGCATACACGTGTAGCTCGCTTATTTCTGCCGGTTGCGGCGCCTTTCCGCTTCTGGTTCAAAGAACGAAGTGAGACTAGTAACGTGCGCTTGTTTCGGCTCGTGGCTTGAAGAACGAGGAAAACACATGAGTAACGCGCGCTTGTTTCTACTCGTGGCTTAACCCATTGGCACCCGTGCCGGCCAAAACCGGCCGTAAAAAACTCCCATGCTTCAAAACATTGCAACTTTCTCAATCGCACGAATATTGCCTTAACTGTTAGTTGTGAACACGAAATGGAATGCCCTTTAAATTTGGATATCCAATAAATGCAAGAAACGTAGCGATTTTTACCAAATATGGCCTTTTGAGTTTGGACAAGAACGAAACTGGCCGTTTTTAACGTCAAAGAGGAACAACAAAAATGCCCCTTTTTGCCTTCATGTTTTTTAGGGAAATCATCGTCCAAAAACCAAAATTCAACCATCATAACAAAATTCAGTCCTTTTTCTAGCTTAGAAATGACTTTTTTTGTTCATATTCTTCTCCCGAGCGTAGATACAGCCTTTTGTTCCAGTGCATTCGGGCCTTCCCGACATTTTCAACATCTTGAGCGCATTGCATGCTGGGAACTAACGAGAATTTTTGACAGCGCCCGTTCCTTCCCCCAATTCTTTCACATATAAACTAAGTCTACAGCCACTCCGACCTACCGCCAAAATTTCCTGCTCGTAGTCATCTTCAGTACACAGAAATTCCAAAATATGTGGTGGTAGGTCGAGAAATTCATCAATAGTCGAGTCCCAAAGGTACTAAGTGTTCGACCGGCCAAATTCCCAGTTCGTCGAGTAACAAGCCAAATTCAACAACAAAGTACATCACCTTGCTCGATTCTTTGAGAAAGTGGACTCTTAGCTACCGTCACGCTTAATGATGCTCATCAGGCAGCAGCTAAAGATGAAAAATGGCTGTAAATTTAGCAGAAATCGCAAGCAAACTGAACTTGGGCCATTGTTGTCGCTTCACGGATAAAAATAGCTACGTCAAAATGACGTTTTCAGAAACCTTGAGCCTTCAGTGGCTTAGGACAGCACCACTTTTCCCTGGTAGTTCAAATAAAGAGTCACGAATTGCTATTCATCGTTTATAGGTGGAAAATCACGCCGAAAATGTAAAAACCTGCGGTAGTCAATGGGTTAAAGAACGAGGCATACCCAAGTGTATCTCGCTTGTTTCTGCCGGTTGCGCGTTTTCCGCTAGAGGCTTAAGGAATGCGGCATATCCATGGGTAACGCGCGCTTGTTTCTGCTCGTGACTTAAAGAACGAAGCATGCACATGTGAAGCGCGCTTGTTTATGCCGTTTGCTCTTTTCCGCTTGTAGTTTAAAGAACGAGGTATAAACCAGTAACGCACGCTTCGTCGCTTCTTTCTGCTCATGGCTTAGAGGACGAGGGATACATATGTGTAGCGCGCTCGTTTTGTTTTTCCGCCATGTTAATCTTTCTGCTAATGAGATGCATTTTTCCACTCGACAAGTTATTTTGTCGAGTCGACAATAATTTTGTCCACAACTGTTCGAAGCCGACCCTTGGGTGAACTAAAAAGATGCATTTTACACTCCACAACTCTGTCTGTCAAGTCGACACAAGTTGTCGACTCGTACGAGTTGTAAAACGTATTTTTCCACTCGTACCATGTCGACAGTATTGGACAGGGAGACTGACACTGAGAGGAAGCGAGAGACTGGAATTTGCTTTTGCTAGTCTTTGGTGGAAAGATCCCAGAGGCAAGGTCTTGCTTCGTACAATTCAATGTGTTTATTCATTCCATTTTTTCTTTGAACCCTTAACATTTTCTTTTTTCCCCAGCGAATTCACCATGTTGTTTTTCTCGCGGCCAGCTATAAACCGGAACCCGCTGCAACCAAACACTAAGTGTTGACCACAACACTTTCAATCAACCCCTCTAAAGCTGACCAAGCGAGGTAAAACTCTGGCCAACTCTCATGGAAGATATGAGCAGGTTCAAATTCGATGAGAGCTCTCGAGAGTCGACGAGAGTAGCCGAGAGCGAGAATTCCAACTCTCGTCAACTCTCATCGACTCTCGCTCTTGTTTGGCCGGTGCTCCGTGTTAGTGATTTTGATTGTCTTTCTCGGACAATACAAATGACTGGGAGTAAAGCGAACCGGCTCCAACATGGCGCAGAACTCTAACCGTCCGATATTTCTGGACTTTCCAGACTCGCTCGTTTACCTTCCGCTGGGCAAGGGGAACGAAGACTTTGGGCACGAGACTGTTTACCGCATTGTAAGGCTGACCGCCATGCTGAATATAAGTCGCTCAAACTCAGAGAAAACTTCTCTTTTTCTCCTTCTTCCAAGTTCAGAGAACATTAAGAAAAACGAAAGCCTTCTAACAGTAGCCCGCTTGGCAGGCGCTTTTCCCATTCCCTTCCCCTTTCCCAGCGCCTGCCACGCAGGCTATTCCAACAGTAAAAAGAGTTGTGAGCAGTCTTCTGTATTCCATTCCAATGCGGTATGCTTGAGTATTTAAGAGCGAATCCGAGTATTTAAAACATGAGCCCTTGGCTCGGGAGATTGGCCAACCATTCCCCACGCCATCGATTTGATTTGATTTACATGAGTATTTTCACCTATTTCACCTATTGTAGCTCTCCTAACTGTTACTCAATAACATTATTCTATTGTTTATTGGGACTGCTTAACATTTCTTGCACACTGTTCAGTACCAGAGCATGTGCAGCCACAGCCTCTACAACAAAACATTTGACCTGAAGTCCTATCCCCGACATCCCTCCCCGATCCCTCAGTATTTTACCAACTTACGTTAAAAGAAGATAGCAGATTATTGTAATGAGAGATCCCAGGATGGACAGCGCCAGACCCACGTACGTCAAGATATTCAAAATGTCGATCTCACCTGGTGACTGTCACAAGATAACAACCACAAAACAAACAATTCAGTTCTATGAACAAATAGTTGAAGGATATAATTGGAATACATGCCCAACTGTTCCGTTGGAGATCAGGAAGGAATGACGTCACGTAATATAAATAACCACATCTTGATTTTCACTATTGGTGTGGCAGTTGGTCTCCAAAACTGAATGTGTGGTGAATCATGGTTGTCATGACTGCTTTGAAAAATCAAAAATTATGAGCAAAGCGGGTGTGTCAATCAAACTGTTCCAGGAGATGCCGGTAAAGTGACAACGTGAAAGGTCGTTGGAAATGCTTGACAGCGAATTCAACCGCCCTCTCTCCCGGTCTACTAAGGCCACACTTCAATCGTGAAAAGGTTTGATAAACTGACCATTAAATTATGCCATTTATATCCACCTCAAAAGAACAATGCTTACAAGCGTCAATGTAGCGTCAGCGAAATCCATAAGGACGGCGAAATGTGTTATGTGATTGCATAAACACGTTGTTTCTAAGCTGCCGCGAGCAAACTGGGTATAACAACCTTTTCCCGACCATCCTGAGGAACTAAAGAAGAATCAGTTACTCCACCTGTTTGTCTGTAACTACAAACTAATTTAAAAAGGATTGGAAAATCCGAGTTACGAGTAAGATGGAAGTCAAAATCCCTTCACCATGGAAACATCATGTCACGTAGACAATCAAATGCCATATCAAACTGTTGCCAAATAAACATTAGAAAAATTAAAACGGTTTGTTCCACTGTCCCCACCGCAAGGCAAAACTGATAATTTTTGTAAGTAGTGGTCTTATGTTTCTAGTGCCTTAAGATGGCTCACGATGGTTTCCAGCAGTTTCTAGCACTTACAAAATTGGATTGATCAATACTACGATACTGGTATCGGCCAAATCCTTAGTCATTGGTTTACAAGTTGTGGTCACTCTCCTGGCATAATAATATAATGAACTTTGTCCAATAAGCTTTCTTACTTGTTCTCTGAGTTGTTCCAGAATACACATTCCCTTTTATTCCCTGGAGGCTTAAGACAAATATACTTCGTTAAGCTTTGTGCCGGATTCAATAATTTAAGTAGATTTGAACCATAACGGGGAAAATCAAGGATGATATTGAAGCATCCCTCTGTGTTGTGCCGTGCCTCGCCCTGGGTCGTGGCATGGTGCATTAAAAGTAATCGTTGATAGCTTAAAATCAGGTTAGCGTATGATAAAACATGTTTCTCATTGTCCTGTACAGAATAGACCCTATGCAAAACTGGCTGGCTTAAAATTATTATTTTGTTCGTATTTAAAATAGCCTCACTATCTTCCACTCGTTTGGGTTATAGCAGATTCTTTAGAATCTTGATCTCAAAAGTGAGGTTAGTGAATCTATTTTTAATATGAACAAATGAACAATTTAAAGCAAGCCATATTTGCATGCCCTGTTTCCAGACTAAATCATCAAATGAACAGTTTCCAAGTAATATAAAAAAACAGAACAAGAAAAACAAAACAAAGCCAATAATGACAACAACAGTGCAATATCAGGGTCGTATAACAGAACCTCCTACGTTCTAATGCATTTTCCTATTGGTACCTTCAAGCTCTTGAAGACCAAGCTGATATTTTTTTGCAATGGGAGTCTTGGAGGAGGGTTCGCTGTAACGGATATTATCATCGAGTTGACCCCCCTGCAAAAATGATACAGACAGAAAATACATGCTACATTGCTTTTGGCATCCAGATTGTTTGGAGATGAATCTCTAAGCATCATCATCAACAACAACAACTTTATTACACGTTCTTTACAATAAAACCAACAGTTTGCCCGCAAATAGCTACAACGCTAATCGGGGCGGGACAAAACGACCAAAGCTAAGAGAAATAACAAGAAGGTAACAAAAAGATGGACTAAAACTAAACTGAAAAATAGGAAGATATGCTAAAAAGAGTTCTAACTCTGCAAGAAAAGTGAGAAAATACACAAGTGAATCAGAGTTAAATATATAAATAGAGTTATTTAATTAATCGTACTTTTTAAATAATCGCTCGTATTTCAATGTAGTGATCTCTTCTTTTCCCAAAATATCAAAACGTAATGTTATATAACAACACTTAACCTCAGCGCGAGTGCTTCGTCAGGGATTTCAGGCGTTTCCTCATGATGGCCGACTGCTATAGTTTGTGCTTGGACTCGAATGACTGTTGTTCCTAAAACGATTTTCGGCCTCGTCCCACCCAGGCTGAGTTGAACAATTAGTTTTATGGTCTTTTAGCCCGTAAGTTAGCCCTGTTTCTTGGTTGGCTGGCCAGCTGACCAGCTAATTGGTAAGCTGGTCAACAAAGGCTATATTTGTTAGTCATCGTTAAGAAAGGATGCAACCTTTTTTGGTTTGGGCTCTTAGGTTTTGATGTATCCGCCATGAACAGTTCGTGTAGACGTTTGTACATCACCCCTAATATCAAAGAATCTGAAATTTATAATAAATAGGCAAATAAAGAATCAATTAAATCAGTCGTTCAGTCAGTCAATCAATCAATCAATCAATCAATCAATCAATCAAATCAATATTAGCATACAAAAGCTGGTAAATTGAATGTATGTAATTACTTGCATTGAATCATAATAGGAATAGTGCTTCTAACTTAAGGGTTTGTGCATATTAGAATAAAAGCTACTGGGCTTGATTGAGAGAACTCTTTCTTCATCCTTCAGAAATTTTGTGATGTTACTCGTTCTAGTAGATCGAGAAAAAATCTTCACCAGTTTTTGCGTTATTTTTGCTGAATAATGCAAACGATTTGGTGCAGTCAGTTTCAACAGGACAACAGTTTAATGTAAGGGCTACCTGCGCATGCATCTGCTTACCTCTATTCTGGCCTTTAGCAGGGATTTTAATAAAGTTTCCTCCCTCAACTTCATAACTATGAGTTTCATATGTTTGCGTTGACCTGGAGCTCGCCAAACCTCTAAATCTAGAAGAAGGAAACGGGTGACAAATTACCTTTTTGAAAAATTTAGACTCATTTTAGGCTAAAGTTTTCAACAAGGTAATTTGTTATCCGTTTCAATCTTCTACATCCTTCACCATTCTCGCCATATTTAGATTTATTCTTGTCTCTTTGGTGCTTGTCTTCCCTGAAAATTTGTTATTTCACTGTTTCGCATTATTTAAATGCATATTTTTATCTCCCTAAGAATGACCCAAAATATCGTGACCTTGCTCCTTTTAAGCCTCCTACGCAGACGTATTTGAACTCGTCACGCGTTCCTCCCTCCCCCCCCTCCCCCCCCCCCCCCCCACGAACGTCTGCTCAGATGAACCGCCACTTCCGTTCACCGGCGGTTAGCCAATCCTAGTTGGTCTTCCAATTTATGGAAAGCAGGACTTCAATCAATGGATTTATTCCAGACGATGCATGGGAATCGACCGTTTGGTGGAATTTACGCCACGGGTGTCGATTTCCTTATTTACACAGCTCATTACTGGCTATCTGTTATACAATAGACAGATACTGCATGATTGGTTTCTTCAAAACAAAGGTTAACCGCCCGGCGAAAAGAAGTGGCAGTTCAGTTAAGCAGACGTACGTGGGAGAGGAACGCGTGACGAGCCCAAAGACGTCTGCGTGGGAGGCTACTGGTGCCTTGACACTTCGTTAAACGTCGAGGGTCCACTGTAGCTTTAAATTTGACTGTCTCCCAGATGGTTCTAAAGTTAGTGCCATTTACATGTTTCCATTTAAAATAACAAAGGAAACGAAAATAAGCATATTTCAATATAAAATTATTCACAATATTCTTCGTTATGGTGTGCTACTGCATAAAATGAGGATTGTAGACTCCCCTCTCTGCATACATTGTGACTCGTTGGAAACACTATATCATATGCTAGTTAACTGTAGTGTAATTCAAGAATTTTGTCTTAAAGTAGTTAGCAGTATCTAATGTTTGTCAGTAGATATCTTAAGTATCCTGTATGGCTATAACGCTGCAGATCCTAAAATGCATATCTTTAACTATTACATTCTCCTTGGCAAGAGACCAAGCGTTTTATCTTTTTTTTTTCCTTTGAATTTGTTTGAGATAAGTTAATCGTGCAAAGATCGATTTTATATTCTAAAGGCCAAAAAGCAAAACTTCTTTCACTGTGCAAGCCTCTCCTCGCCTTCCTGATGTATCACCCATAAATGTCATAGCAAGCATAAATGTAATAAACATCAACCATGCATGTAATAAATGACTCACCATAAATTGACTCTGAGAACTGAGAATCCCATCAAGCCCCCCCCCCCCCCCTCCCCTTCTCCCCTTCCCCCATCACACACATCATAAATATTTCGGAGAAAAACCCAATTTCTTGTTTTTTACTTTGTAGATTTCATGCGTATTACCCACACTTGACCGTACGTTGCCTGTGTGTTACTCGTATGTATTCGTATGTTACCTGTGTGTTACGCGCATGTATTCGTATGTTACTCGTATGTATCTGTATGTACCCGTATGTCACTCGTATGTACTCGTATGTAGTCGTATGTACTCGTATTTACTGGTATGTTACTCGTGTGTTACTCGTAGTACTCGTGTGATGTTTTAGTCACGATCGTTGTCGTCCTCGTTGCTAAGGCTCCCTAGTAATAACTAGCTGTCGTAGAACACTGCAACATCAGTGAAAATCGTTTTGAGAATCGCTTTAGCCTTTTGGCAAAGACAATACGAGGGAAAGACTAGTGTTGTGCAATTCGCAAATCCTCAGTTGATTTCACATACAAATACAAACGAAAACGTACGCGCAATGAAGCAAGCAAAACATTCAAGTGGAATTCCCGTAAAAATTATGCTGACTGTGTAGTATGAATGTGAAAATATTAAACCGCCAAGTGGAATTCTCGTAAAAACTTGATATAACAGTTAACTCGTGAATTCATCAGACAGCACACATACTGCAAATACAACAGCCGTAGTCGCCCGTCAGACCAGTCAGATCGTCATTTTGTTTACTGTTCCTGAGGTTGCTGAGCTTAATTTCCTTTTGTTTTTGAGCTGTGCTTAGCTAAACCCAAAGGTCGGAGATTAAAATAACTGAGAGAGTGTTTACTATACGCGGCCTTACATCAGAATCTCAAAAATAGAATTATATATTACACTGACCTAACTCATCAGTACCGTTATAACGATACCCATATGGAAGGACTCGTGTCTGAAAGTACTTCAGAACAAAAAATTCAAAAATTTCTGCTGCTTGAAACATGCTTTCTTTTAGTTCTTTCTCCGTTATGTTCCATTCCTTATGTCCAGTTGTGTTCTTGAAGAATGCTGTGGTCTTCCCAAACCAAAATTCTGCTCCCTGCAAAAACAGTATGTGAAATAAAGAGTAAAATGGGATGACCCGGGCTATCAGCTTGTTATAAATATATGCTTTGTGCAATCCACTAATATTATGTGATTATTAGTTTTCGAGTCCAAACTAAACAAATTAATACATTTAAAAATAAAACACAAACAGCGGAGATAAACATGGTAAACCAACGCATTTTATATAGACTTGACGTTTCGTATGCTAGGCAACATACATTTTCAAAAGTGACCGTTACAATTTTTGAACACTGTTTATATACTTCTAATACAGGGGTCTGGAACCGAGATTAAGAAAAACTATCTTAACAGTAAATATGTAAAAGGATACACCTTATTAATAAAGCAACAACTTCTCACTACTAATGTTTACATTGAAAGCTGGCTTAAGCTCTTGGATAAATAAGGTTTCCTTAATTTTGCAATGATAATCGGTTTTGCCCGACGCTAAAATGTCAAAATGATCCCATTTGATGTTGTGTCCAGTGGTTTTAACGTGATCAGCAATAGCTGATGTGTGGTCATTTTTAGCGAGGGCCTTGAAATGTTCAGTTTTCCTGTCATGAAGTCTTCTTTTTGTCTTACCGATGTAAAAATCAGTGCAGTCCCAGCAACCGGCCTTATAAATGACTTTAGACTTCTGAGAGCGGTTTAAGCGGTCCTTGTAAGGAAAGAAAGACTTGATGCGGAGAGTGTTCTGAAAAACTGTCTTAAGGTTGACGCAGGAGTAGAAATTGTAAACACAGGATCTCAGGCGTTTAGCGATTTGGTTGCTCTGTAGACCTAAGTAAGGTAACAGGATGATTATATCTTTCTTAGGAACTGTCAAGACAGGGCTGTTGGGCTTGTTTCTGTTTCTGTTCAAAACATCGTTAATGTTGTAGGTAATTATACCTTGAGGGTAGCCATTTTGTAGAAGAAGTTTCCGGAGATCAGTAAGAGCAGATTGCAATAAAGAAGGCGTGGAGCAAATTCGATAACAACGATAAGTGAGCGTACGAATGAGATTAATTTTGTATTTGCGCGGTGTGAACGAATTCCATTTGGTGTAGAGGCCAGTGAATGTCTTCTTCCGGTAAATGGATGTCTTGAAGGTGTTGTTCTGGCAGCGTTTGACAAGAATGTCTAAAAATGGGATTTCGTTGTTCTGTTCGAATTCAATAGTGAATTTGATGCTGTTGTGACGACTGTTCAAATACTGCAAAAACTCACTCGCAGTGTCTTTACTGTCTTTGCTGATCACGTTAAAACCACTGGACACAACATCAAATGGGATCATTTTGACATTTTAGCGTCGGGCAAAACCGATTATCATTGCAAAATTAAGGAAACCTTATTTATCCAAGAGCTTAAGCCAGCTTTCAATGTAAACATTAGTAGTGAGAAGTTGTTGCTTTATTAATAAGGTGTATCCTTTTACATATTTACTGTTAAGATAGTTTTTCTTAATCTCGGTTCCAGACCCCTGTATTAGAAGTATATAAACAGTGTTCAAAAATTGTAACGGTCACTTTTGAAAATGTATGTTGCCTAGCATACGAAACGTCAAGTCTATATAAAATGCGTTGGTTTACCATGTTTATCTCCGCTGTTTGTGTTTTATTTTTAATCAAGCTACGATGGCCTAATAACAAGAGTTTAATACATTTAGCACGACAGGATTCATAAAGATAAAACTGGAGACGGTTTGCCCCGGCAACTTAGCTATCCCGTAGGTATCCGCCTTTAGCTGTTTTTGGATCAAGCCAATAGGAAATACTGTTACTAAATAAATAAATAAATAAAACATAAAAGACTGATTGATGTCCAATTTGCTGTACAAATAATAGGGAGTTTAAGAAACGAGGACGGAAACGTCAACGAGAACATTTTACATTTTGGTACATTGTTTTGCCGCCCTCTGCAAAACAGCAACGTGAAATGACTAAATTTGAGGTTTTGGCGTGAACGGTGAGAGCATGATGGCAAATTTGTCTTTCTTTTTCTTTACTTTAATGCCGTTCATAGAAATTTAGTTTCTGGATAGTTCGCCGCCTTTTACAAGTTGAACAAACTGGAATAATCGCGAAAGTGCTACAATAACGAGAAGATATTTTTTGAAATGACGTTTTCGTTGCCGTCGCATCCTTGTTTCTTAAACTCCCTAATGTCACAAAGAAAGGCGACTGTTTGAGGAACTTTGACCCAACCTTTCACGATTTGACACGCGGCTAGTATCGCCGTATTTTTTCTTACGAGTTGCGGTGTATTCTGAGGATCCCATAGGGCTCAATCCGAATGACGATGCATTTAATTTTTTAATGTATCACCATCCCTTACGAAAATTACCTTCAAAGCTTGGCTTTTGTTGGCTCCACTTTCTAATGTGTCGTTGAGTTTAGAACAAAAGTTTCTCATCCCCTAAGAATAGCCCGAGATAAAAAAGAAATAAATTAATAAATGAAATAAAATAAATAAAATATATTATTGTTTAAGGGCCCTCTTTAAGGATTTTGATACTGAGAGATATGACGATTCAGAGGCCCTTGATGGGGAACCTGATGCGCTGCGACAATTACATAACATTTACCGTCGATTGTATCTACCCGTGAACGCACATGCCCAAAACATGTTTTCACTTGACGTCAAACTTCTGCGTTTCAGGTGTCAAACTTTAAAGTTTGACCGCCCAAATGTGAAGTTTCAGCTAGTGTTTCACTACTTGTAGGGATATGTTTTTAGTCAACAAGAAAGGAAGAAATTATCAAAAAGGCGTTCTACTTTCAATATATATCATAGATATCAGTGAACGGATTTTCGCTGACTTTCCTCAGATTTCTTGACTGCGTTGACAGTGAGTTGAACCACGAGAACACCGAAGGAACTTCACATTTGGGCGGGAAAAAGTTTGACACATGAAACGCAGACGTTTGACATCAATTGAAAACATGTTTTGGGCGCGTGCGTTCACGGGTAGATGCAATCGACTGTATCACTAGCTCTATTATTTTTGTTATTTCGCATCCTGTTAATTTACCGTAGTTGTGTCATACTTTTTGTACACCTATTGTTTTTCGTTTCATTTGCGTTAGCATTATCATTGTCTGAGTTACGTAACCTGTATGTAATTCGTAACCATTGTTGTAAAATTGTAGGTTTTTAACATTCTGTTTGTAACTGACGAAAGTCGAGAGACCGAGACGTTTTTCATTCATAAATTTTTAAATTTTTATCTTTTTTGAACCAAAAGTTGTCCATTTTCGGTATCTTTTTAACTGGTTTATATATATTGACAGGCAAATGTGTTCATCTTTTAATTTTAATGAATATATATATATATATATATATATATATATATGTTTGAAAGAAAATTTGCCCTTCCCCTGCCTTGTCACCTTGAAAGTAGAAAAGATGCCACGTCTTCGATCACGTAAATCACATCTTCGATTGCCGTGTTGCCAGCATGGTTGTCCTGATGGTGTAGTGGTCATCACACCCGACTAGTATGCGGGGGAGTGGGATCAAATCCCGCTCAGGGCAAATTTTCTTTCAAACATTTATTCAATTAAAATATGGTTATTTGGGGTGTGCAAGGTTAGGGTTTCCTTCATATACAGAATATATATATATATATATATATATATATATATATATATATATATATATATATTCATAAAAATTAAAAGATGAACACATTTGCCTGTCTTTTTGATAATTAGTAGCCCTATTTTGGATTTACCTCTGCTTTCGACGCGCGATTTAAATTTAGCATTCTCTCGACAGTTGCCTTCTAAATTTACACTTCAAATCAAGGCTTCTATACTGAGGCGAGACTTCACAAAGTCCTTCAAACCTACAATATATTCTAAGTATTGTTCCTTTAACAATAGCCATTGCTTTTTCAACAATGGTTGGGATGCATCTTAATGTAAGAGCTCTTCCTGAATCATGCCCCAGGACAAAACGGAGACCAATAACACTGACTGAAAATAAAATTCATAAGCCTAAAAAATTCAGGTAAGTGCCTGTATTTTTAATCTCGGTATCTCTCTTAATCGAAGATATTTATTCAAGTTATCTTTTAAAGGCGGAGCCTCGTAATATAGAAGGATTTTGTGCAGTTTATAGAAACCTTCAAAATAAGATTTTGGGAAGGGTTACTTAGCAAAGGGGGGGGGGGGGGCATTCTTAATTTAGAGACAAAATGAAGCCACAATAATACTATAAAGCTTTAAAATATACGTACCAGTGTATGGCAATGTTTTGCTATCCCAATTTTCTGTTTGAATTTCAACAGCCCTTAGTTCGATCTGCTCTTCGCGCAATTTAATATTTTTTTAAGAATGCATGTCAGTGTAACGTATGTGCTTATCGTATTCCAAACCTATAGCAGGTATTTTGTCCAAATGATGATAATAATAATAACATAAGCAAATAGCAAAACCAAGAACGATGACGACGAGGATGAGGATGGTGATAACAACTGTAAAAATGATAACAATAACGATAACTAATTATGACGATGACGATGACAAGGACAATACCGTGGAGCCTCGATTTAATGAACGGTATTCTTCAGCCCGACTTTTTAAAATGTATGGAAAAGGACCTCGAGGTAACGAGCCATCGATATAGCAAACCAATTTGTCTAGTTCCCTGGCACTTTGTTAAATCGAGTTTCCACTGTAACTTGGTAATGATGACGATAATGACGATGATGACAATTATGACAATGATGACAACGATGATGATGATGATAATGATGACGATGATGATGACGATCACGATGATAATGATGATGATGATGATGTTGATAATAATGACGATAATGATGTTTGTTGATGCTGATTCTTGTTGTCAGACGTTTTCATTCTTACAGGTACGAAAGCATGTAGGAACAAAGGAAGATCACTTTCTTTGCCTGAGCAATTCTTTCCAGAAGAGAGTGGTCCGCTAATAAACTCTGAAAGAAGAGAAACAGTTGATGTCCTAAGAAATCGAACTTTACGATCATATAATAGCAGTATTATATGAGAATGAGACATTTAACTTGCACAGAAGATGGTCTTCCAACAAAAAACAAAAAACAAAAAAAAAAACGTTTTATTTTAAACCCTATATAACATAAAAACGTCACCAGGACGTGTGTTCTCCAAAGTAGAGTGCCCACACGTAATCTTACGAAAAGGGATACGATCATGAATACCAGAACGAATTTGCCAACGGCTCTTCATTAAAACGAAACAAAAAAATGTTAACAGGATACGTTCCTCAAAGTATAATTTTCATGCGTAAGCCTACGCTTTTGCCATTTATTGGAGAAACTTCAATTGATTGTCGTAAAACAGAACAAAGCAAACCAATTACTCTGACCGGTCAAATGAGACGTAAACACTGCAATGAGCCAAGCACTGGTAAAGCTTTCAAGAAACTCTCGATTGGTTCTGGTTTTGCTTCTCATGGCCGGCGTCCACACATATCCGGGTATTTTGGGAAAAAAACGGAGGTTTTTTCTCTGTTTTAGTCTTTTGTTTACAAGTAAACGGTGCTTTAATTAGGGCACCAAAACCGGAGGTTTGGGAATACGATGATATCATAGAGTCCATGCTGTCCCGGTCTGCTTTGCGCATATTCTGTAAGGAAAGCTATCGTATTTCCATCCTTAACGTGTGGACGGGTAAAATTAAACGATTCGAATGCACTAAGTGTGGACGCATATTTTTTCGAAAACGAAGAAAAAATTCTCCGTTTTCAAAAATTTCCGGATGTATACGTGTGGACCGGGCCTAACTGTTTGAGAAAGTGGGGTGAGTTTTTTCTACCAAACACAACGTAAAAACTGGCATACTTTAGCAAGGACCACCGTTGCTAAATAGAAGGGCCGCACCCTTTAATAGATCTAACCAGGTATAAAATTGTAAACTAGAAAACGGCCAAAAACAAGCAAGGCTGGTTACACAGCCACGAATATATATATATATATATATATATATATATATATATATATATATATATATATATATATATATATATATATTGGGTATTATTTTAATTCGTCTGGAAACACAACCACGGCAGTGGATGTTTTTGACATTATTGTATATATATATATATATATATATATATATATATATATATATATATATAGCTGGAGTTTTCAAAACAGGGCTCCTGGAGTCCATACTAACTCCTATTAGATGTCTCTCACTTTTTTTCTGTTTTTTTTTTTCTTTTTTGGACGGGGCGGGGGGCATGCAAGCTACAATAGTAACTAGAAGAAGAGAAAGAAACTGTCCCTGACTTCAACTTTGCATTAAGGTCTTATCCCCACTCCTCCCCCCCCCCCCCTTCCCCTCCAGTTTTATTTGTCAGTTAGTTTCCACTCTCTCTCAAAGAAAGAAACGTGCATTTGAAGTCCTCGCGCGGTCAGTTAGCTCGCAATGGCGTCGTTAGAGTTTGATTTTCCGTTGGCCTCCTAGAGCAGAGTATTCCTTAGGACATCATTAAGTCCAGTGAGGGGGAAAGTCTTGCGAGGTGCAGTGTCTGCCTCGTCTAATATCCTGCTGTGCAGTTATTTGCTAAACGAGTACTTTGTTTACCCGGGCGGTACTGCTGGAAAAATGCAGGGATATTGAGAGCTCTGCTTTGAGAGGTAACAAGTCTTTAGCCTCAGAAAGTAGGTGTCGGTGATCATTTCAAGGCTCAGGGAGAGAAACTGGTGTAGAATTTGGAGCATGCTAAAGACTTAGTAAAAATGCTGTGGCTAACACGCTAACACGGACGGTAAACATCCGGGACCTACCTCATGAAATTATCGAGCAAGACACAAGGCACGGCTGGGAATTTGTCTGCAAAAATCGTAAGTTTGAACATTTTTTTGACTAGTTTCCGCCCTCGCAACTTTATCGAGTGATTTGATAGTCTGAAAGTGTCATAATGACTGGTTTCCGGTGTCAGAAGTGATCACAAAATCGAGCGATAATTTACACAAATAAAATTCGACAATAATTAGCTGTGATTCTTCGTAGCAATCACGAACGCTCGGTTGAAAACGCTGCTAGACTTCGCCTAAATCTATGCCGCTAATTCCAAAGCTAACTTTGTTGTCAGAAAGAGCGTATTCTAGAGAGATTTGGCCGACTAACGCACCAAAATTCTCATGTCAGAGGTCACGTCAATTTCATGTCTAATTGCAAGACAAATAACATGTACTCTTCGTCTTCCCTTTGACAGAGACTGTAGGTTCATAACGGGCCTAAATGCAAGTCTCCCTTTTGATAAACCGAGGTATTGATAAAGAAAGTTCTAAAACCCCTCAAATTTTCATGAGCCTGGTTTTGAAAAGGTCAGCTAGATGTCTCAAGGTAATAACACATGTGGACATTCAGTTTCTCAGTTTATGGCCAATCCTGTCCAAATCACGGCGTTTTCAACGCCAAAAAGCTACTGACGTTAAAAGAATTGCCTTCAAACCGAACGTTAAAGGACGATTTTCACAATATGTGTGATGTCAGAAGAGGCTAGCTATTTAACAAGCAATTTATATCATGGTGCTGAGTAAAACCAGCATTTAATGTCTGATTTTTGGTCTTCTAAAGGCACCCTTTTTTCTGTTTGCGCTCAGTACTGTTCAGTTGAACGTGTGACATCGTTTAAAGTCGATTATAAGCTTTTTCTGTACAATTTCACCTATTTGCTTGAAATATATAGCTGGAGTTTTCAAAGCAGGGCTCCTGGAGTCCATACTAACTCCTATTAGATGTCTCTCACTTTTTTCTGTTTTTTTTTTTCTTTTTTGGACGGGGCGGGGGGCATGCAAGCTACAATAGTAACTAGAAGAAGAGAAAGAAACTGTCCCTGACTTCAACTTTGCATTAAGGTCTTATCCCCACTCCTCCCACCCCCCCCCCCCACCCCTTCCCCTCCAGTTTTATTTGTCAGTTAGTTTCCACTCTCTCTCAAAGAAAGAAACGTGCATTTGAAGTCTTCGCGCGGTCAGTTAGCTCGCAATGGCGTCGTTAGAGTTTGATTTTCCGTTGGCCTCCTAGAGCAGAGTATTCCTTAGGACATCATTAAGTCCAGTGAGGGGGAAAGTCTTGCGAGGTGCAGTGTCTGCCTCGTCTAATATCCTGCTGTGCAGTTATTTGCTAAACGAGTACTTTGTTTACCCGGGCGGTACTGCTGGAAAAATGCAGGGATATTGAGAGCTCTGCTTTGAGAGGTAACAAGTCTTTAGCCTCAGAAAGTAGGTGTCGGTGATCATTTCAAGGCTCAGGGAGAGAAACTGGTGTAGAATTTGGAGCATGCTAAAGACTTAGTAAAAATGCTGTGGCTAACACGCTAACACGGACGGTAAACATCCGGGACCTACCTCATGAAATTATCGAGCAAGACACAAGGCACGGCTGGGAATTTGTCTGCAAAAATCGTAAGTTTGAACATTTTTTTGACTAGTTTCCGCCCTCGCAACTTTATCGAGTGATTTGATAGTCTGAAAGTGTCATAATGACTGGTTTCCGGTGTCAGAAGTGATCACAAAATCGAGCGATAATTTACACAAATAAAATTCGACAATAATTAGCTGTGATTCTTCGTAGCAATCACGAACGCTCGGTTGAAAACGCTGCTAGACTTCGCCTAAATCTATGCCGCTAATTCCAAAGCTAACTTTGTTGTCAGAAAGAGCGTATTCTAGAGAGATTTGGCCGACTAACGCACCAAAATTCTCATGTCAGAGGTCACGTCAATTTCATGTCTAATTGCAAGACAAATAACATGTACTCTTCGTCTTCCCTTTGACAGAGACTGTAGGTTCATAACGGGCCTAAATGCAAGTCTCCCTTTTGATAAACCGAGGTATTGATAAAGAAAGTTCTAAAACCCCTCAAATTTTCATGAGCCTGGTTTTGAAAAGGTCAGTTATATATATACATATATATATATATATATATATATATATATATATATATATATATATTATATAAGTTGATTTGCAGAACTGTTGTCAGAGTGCTCAATAGAAAAACTAGAGCATTAATATTTGAAGACAGTCTGATCAACTGAAGATTTGACTTGGCATATTTATTACTATATAGTTTCGTACCGCACAACCTGTACGGCACATTGTCACGCGGATTTTAAGCGTCTATTGTTAAGAAGTAGAAACCGTTGTAATCTAATACTTTTCCACTCCTCCTGTATATATAGTTACCAGCTTTACGTTGTAATTTTACATTTGGCTATTTATCTGATGAGTGCCGTACAGGTTGTGCGGTACGAAACTATATAGTAATAAATATGCCAAGTCAAATCTTCAGTTCATCAGACTGTCTTCAAATATATATATATATATATATATATATATATATATATATATAAGTTGATTTGCAGAACTGTTGTCAGAGTGCTCAATAGAAAAACTAGACCATTAATATTTGAAGACAGTCTGATCAACTGAAGATTTGACTTGGCATATTTATTACTATATAGTTTCGTACCGCACAACTTGTACGGCACTCATCAGATAAATAGCCAAATGTAAGATTACAACGTAAAGCTGGTAACTATATATACAGGAGGAGTGGAAAAGTATTAGATTACAACGGTTTCTACTTCTTAACAATAGACGCTTAAAATCCGCGTGACAATGGAAGTAAGCGTGACACTGACATTTAGGTACTTAAGATGACCGGAAAAGTTTAAATTTACAACGGTTTCTGTTTCGGATAAACAACGGACACATTGAAATGGGGGTTATTACCTGCCAGTTTTGAAATTTTTGAGGAGAAATTTGTTTGCGTGTCTATATATATATATATATATATATATATATATATATATATATATATATATATATAGACGTTTGAAGGCGCTTCCTGGGCCAACGAAAGATGCAGAACCAAAAGGATCAATGATGATTCACAGTCCTTATTCGGCGAATGATAAAAAACAGTTAAAAAGACCAAAAATGGACAACTTTTGGTTCAAAAAAGATAAAAATTTAAAAATTTATGATTAAAAAACGTTTCGGTCTCTCGACCTTCGTCAGTTACAAACAGATTGTTAAAAACCTACGACTTAAATACACTTTTACAACAATGGTTACAAATTACATACAAGTTACGTAACTCAGTCAATGATAGTGGTAACAAAAATAAAACGAAAAACAATAGGTGTACAAAAAGTATGGAACAACTACGGTAAATTAACAGAATGCTGAATAACAACAATAATAGAACTAGTGATAAATGTTATGCAATTGTCGCAGCGCAACAGGTTCCCCATCAAGAGCCTCTGAATCATCAAACCTGTCAGTATCATATATATATATATATATATATATATATATATATATATATATATATTCCTCGCCGTTTAACCAGTTTTGCTTGTTTTGTTTGTTTGTTTTATTTTGTTTTTCTTTTTTTTTACCGTTTTCTAATCACAAAGTAGCCTGCGTAGCAAGCGTTTCCGTTGGGTGTACAGTACAGCGCAGACTTTCCCGTACCAAACCAAACACTATTTTTAAAATATTTTTAATCTATTTTGAAAAAACTGTTTTTGTAGTAGTTTCAAAAGCATATTAAAAATAGGTATTTAAATTACATTTTTTAAATATTTTTTGACTACTTTTATCGGTGTTTTGATCTGGTTAAAATAATGTTAAAACCTATTTTTAAACAAAAGCTTAAGCAAAGGTTGGGTGGATTTAAACGCTTGAAAATACATTTCAACTACGTTTTAACATCTTTACAAATACAGAAAACATAATGTAAAAAGAGCTTTAAAAATATCTTTTAAATTTCCAAACTATTTTTAATACCAAATAGGTTCAAAAACGTACTTAAAATATATTAGCACCCCCAATGGGGGCTTTTCAGTGCTCATACTGCTACATCCGGATTTTTCTGACAAATGTTAAGTTCCCTTTGTGTAAACTTGCTTCGAACGCGTCCTGCCTATCAGATCTTTGATCGACACATGTGAATAACATGCGACGGGAGGCAAGCCAATCACGAGGCCCGTTCGCTGGCAATCTATACATTGATTATCGATTGGGATGTTAAGATCTAATGTATGTCACTGACCTGCTAAATTGAGAAATCTCAAACCACCTGCGGACAGTATTGAAAAAAAAACTGAATAAATATTGTGATGATTCTATCTTATATTTTGGAACTAAGTTATGGACGCGACAACACCGGCTTTGTAATAATACAGACCTCAACTCTCTTGGCAAAAAAATTGACCAACCAAAACATCTGCATTGATGCTGAAATCCCCGTAAAGAAGGAGAGTCGCGCGATATTGTGTATGTCATCGGTTCAGGATAAAACAATCAAGTAAAATAATCGGCTGAGGCTACGAGTCAGAACTGAATGTTTTTGCTATGTTCGACAAGGTGTTCAAGGCATGTTGTGCCGTTGCTTGTATTCTGATGTAAACAATGAGATCGATTAAAAAAAATAAAATAAATAAAAAACTAATGGCGAACCTCAAAAAGCTACAATATATTAGGAAGAATAAAACACATTAAGAAGTGTAAATTCCTTTTGAAATTATAATCATTGATAGTACCAAACATTGAGAAATACTACTCACCAAAAATAGCCGATGTCGTCTCCTCCGAGTCATTTAAGCATTCAATACCTACAAAATGAATTCAAAATGACATCTTGTTAGCCGCTCTTTTGAAGTTAAGGTACAACAAAACTCATTTTCAAAATGTCTCTATTTTCTGCAGCTAACGATCCAAGACGGTCAGCATCCTGAATATGGTAGGGGAAGGGGTAAGAAAGGGACGGGATACCAGTGCACGTCATCCCTTCCCCTCCCCTCTCCCCGAATGAAATATGTATGCGAAATTAATTTTGTTAGATGATAAAGGAGATCAAAACCAAATGAAGTAGAGATCATGGTTTCCCTGATACTGCAGTGAGTCCATATATATAGTCTTCTAGTTTAGTTCAGTTCAGATCCTTTTAGCCAAACATGCAAACAATGGCACACGAGATTTTGTAATTATTCCCTCATATTCCCTCTCACGGAATACACTTTATGCGGCCCAGTTGGTTTGTTTTTAAACAAATATACAATAAAACACACAATACTGTTTCCTCCTCGTAGTAAATAACAGAGTTTTACTGCAGTTGTTTGAGATTTGTTCAGAAACTATTTAACACAAAAACGGCGTGTTCAAAGATTATATTTCAAGAAATAAGCCCCCCCTCCCCCCCCTTCTCTATTAAGTCCCCCTCTCCAATAAGCCCCCCCCCCCGTTAATAAGGCCTGAAATTAAATATGCCCCAAGAGGGGCTTAATAGAGCTTTTACGGTAGATTAATTCGAACTATATAAAAATTTCGGAAGGTACTGCTAGAATTTTTTATTGTTAACGTTTTGTATAGTCGTAAAAATTGAAAGACCATGCAAGTTAGCTCAGCCCGCGAAAACGTCATTTCAAAATATAACTTCTCGTTTCTGTAACTCTTTCGTGATTATTCCAATTTGTTTAACTTGGAAAACGCTGGCAAAATGTCCTGGAACTAAATTACTATAAACGACGTCAAAGTAAGGAAAAAGAAAGAAACATTTGCCATCGATCAGACGCTCACGTTCTCAAGAAACATTAGGTCATTTCTCGTTGTTGTTTTTCCGAGGACAGCAAATGCAAAACGTACGTGCAGAGCGATTGCTTTGCCCATTAAGCCTATTCTTTTGTGGCGTTATCGTTGCCGTTGCCGTCCTTGTTGCTTAAGGTTCCTACACTAGTAACTTAGTTAGACTGCATGCAAATTTAAAAACCTGTTCAGTGTTTTGTTTGCTTCTAGAATTTTCAGAACACAAATGCAAGGTGTTATCCACCTTAGTTGATTGACACCTTATCGTTTTCTTAAGTCAGATACTCGCTATATGTGTTTTGACAGTTTATTTCTTGGTTTTATAATGAGCTTAACAGAGAATCAAAATTGATGACCCAAAATTCAAAAACTGCATCCTAACATGTTGATAAGATTTGTGTATGTCGTGTGCCGGGAGCCATGACTGGTTGACTAGAACCTTTCGGTCTTTGGCCTTCCTTGTATAGAAGTACTTACAAGAAAAAACTAGAAAGATAATATTTACAGGAAAACTCTGGAGAAAGTTATTCTAAATCTTTGACGAGAAATTTTCAACTGGGCGCAACAAAACATATTTAACGTAATTAATTAACATGCAAGCTGCAGTTGTGCTACAGAATTTAAAAAAAAATGTAGATAAGCAAAAACTTCGCGCATTTAAAGTGCAACTGCTATGATTTCAGCCAGACTTGTTCAAAGTTAATATTTCTTGCCTAAAAAGAAGAAATCGAAACCACACGCTTTTAAATTTATGCCATAAAAATAAGCGCGAAATGTCCTACTCTAGTCAGGATTAGTTACAAAGCCGTGAAAGCGAGTGGTGATATTGTTAGTTATCGCATAATGGTAGCAAAATGCTTTGACAATGTACGTGCGTGTTCATCATGTGTTTTTCATTTTCCTTACTATGAAATGTATGAAATGCTGAACAAGACATTTAAAAGTAAAATCACCAAATTAAAACAGAACTTTTTTTTCCGCTTGCGCTCCACGGTTCCTTTTGTCATCCATAAGGTCCTTAAGCTTACGCTTTCTACACTGAGGAAAGAACAACCTTATCGAGGAGATTTTGTAAAACGCACTTAACAAGAATCTAAATAAAATTTTCCAGCGCAGTTTACCCAAATTTGAGTTGATTTGCCCGGTTGTGATGGAGCAGCTGTATTGGTTGCTTTTGTCTTCCTTGAAATTTCCGATGTTCAAATATTAAAGAAGACACGCACTCCATACCGCTAGTTATCAAAGTGAAAAAAAAAGGGGAAAAAGACAAAACGTGAATTTCATACTCACCCGAAATTAGGGCCACGATCAATACAATTCCATTTTGCTTTGCGTATTTCATAGCAACGTCTTACATTTTACCGTTCAGTCAACTAAACTGTGTTTGCAAGCCATCGGCACAAAATTGCCTGTTGTGCTTTTCTTTCGCATGAATTAATATTTAGCTGGATGCTAAACTGCCGTCATTAGCTGTTAAATATAAACGTCAATAATTAATGAACATCTTTTTCTAACCATTTGCTCCTTTAATTTCTTAAGCAAATACAAGAAACAGTTTGAAACAAGTTTGTACGTTTTATTATCTGCTCGATCAACGAACTATACCATCTCTGATTGGTTAATGACAAACACTCAAAGGGGCAAGAAATTACGCACGTTCTCGCCAATGAGAAGGGAACAAATTCATCATCATCATCATAATCATCATCATTATCATCATCATCATCATCATCATCATCATCATCATCATCATCATTATGATCATCATCATCATCATCATCACCATCATCATATTTACTTCGATTTGTCTATTGTTATTGTTATTGTTATTGTCGTCATCGTCATTACAACTGTCTTTATATGGATGCATCGAGTTTTAAAATCAAAGGGTGCCTGTGGCTCACTCGTGGATAAAGGATCCACCGGCCTTTGGTATACACATGTGACATATGTTAGGGGATGTTAGAAATTTTTACTTGTTAAGTTCATTGACTTTTCGTCCCTTTGCAGGGAACATATATGTGATAGTATTTGCCATTGAATCTAGAGCCTTATTGTATGGAGTTCCATCCCCGCCAAAAATCAAAGTTGATCACAACATTCAACTTGACAGTTTAACCATTAACTTGGCAAACCTCAACATCATATTTCACTCTTCAACTTTGTACTTTGTATCACAAACATTGAAACTTTCGACATCAACTTTCAAAGTGACGGTTCAACATTCAACTTTATCCATCAACATTCATGTTTACATATCAACAATGGTCTTGGCACATGGGCTGTCAGCAAAAGATGACGTTTGAATCTCGAAGTCGAATGTTGAGTTACCAAAGGCGCTCCAATCCCACCAAAATTGAACTTCAGAATTCAACTTTCAAGTTAATAATTCAACATCAAATGTTACGTAGATCAATACCCGTGTTTAAAAAATGAACATTGCTATTGCTGATGACGCAAATATGCTAGTTCACCATAACGTAATTTTCGATCTCTCAAAGTTGGTTGTTTTCTTATCCGTACGTACCAATTCCGCCAAAAATCCCATTGAAGCGCTGTAGGGGAGGGTACGGGTAATTTTGTAAGGCCTTAGCCTATGAGGGTCCGTTCTGGTCAAAATTAAACAAGATTTTTTTGTCGACGAAAAGTAAACAAGACGGCTTGCAGCAATCACGCTGAGTAAATTTTCATTAATTTTAGGGTCCGAGGTTTCGAGACACCCAGTGCTATAGCATCATTTGAACTTGAAAGTGTAGGGAACCTCCTTTTCAATTCAGTCAGTCAGTGCGTTGCGGTCTCTCACAAATTAATGTGATTTGGTAAGCTGAAGCCACTCTAAAGGCACTAAGGCCACATGGTAGCGGGCATTATCCCTTAAATCTACCAAAGCAAAGATTGAGCCCAAGCATTAGCAGCCATGGACAGCTGTTTCGGCCTTGTTAGGCCTCATCAGCATGGCATAGCTAATGCTCAGGCTCAAGTACCCACATATCCATAAAACAAGCAGTAAAAACGTAAAGCTTGTGGGATGTGGCTGAAGTGACAAGGATATACCTCACAAATTAATGTGATTTGGTAAGCTGAAGCCACTCTAAAGCCACATGGTAGCGGGCATTACCCCTTAAATCTACCAAAGCAAAGATTGAGCCCAAGCATTAGCAGCCATGGACAGCTGTTTCGGTTGTATAAGAAAGTTTATTCACAGATAAAAACACATTAAAAGACAAACAAAGACAAGAAAACAAAGCCACACGCAAAATTCAAAAATACATCAGTCAGTCAACCCATATCAAAGAAAAAAACACGGCAAGGTTCATCTCTTAGTAGAATTAGCTTTAACGTTCTTCTCAATACGCCCTAATGAAGCAAGTCTCTCATCAGCAACATGAGTCAAATGAACCAGATATTGACCGGAAGCAAAAGGGACATCCTGAGGAATACGCATTAAAAGCTTCTCCGTAATAACATGTCCATAACGCTCAAGCGTTTTGCGAAGGAGAATATCTTTAACAGCAGCAGCTTTCAGACGGCCAAAAATAGACGGCGGTGGCTTAGGGACAGGAACAACCGGAGGCTCGGCGACCACAGACTCAGAATCCACTACAGCAGCAGAGGAAGAATCACCAATGGAAGGATCGGGAATATCACCAGGAGCAACATCAGAAGTCACGCCAGCATCAGGAACATCAACAGAAGGAGAAACACCAACAGAAGAACACGAAGAAGCTGTAATACTTGGACGACGAGGAGGAGGAGAGGGTTCAGCCTGGGCAACAACCTCCTCATCCCCCGAAGCCATTTAACATTCATCGAAAGAAGCCTCATCTGCAGAAGGAACAAAACCCGGGCTTCCATCTATAGGTTCGACAGAACCAGAAACAAGAACTTCCGTACGCTCATCTAGGGGAACCTCCAGAGAAGAAACAGCGGAACGGGTTGAACCCCAAGCCTGCTTACACTCCTTGGCAAGATGACCAGGTTGGCGACAGCGTCTACACAGACCAGAAAGCGGGCAATCACGGTTTCGATGGCCAGACTTGCTACAAATCGAGCACTGCGGAGGCTGGCGAGCGTACCACACGCGGCAGTCGAAACCAGCGACGTTAACAGTAGACGGGATGTCTCGAGATAAGGGCATTCTCACCACGCGGTTCCCATCAAGGAGAATGGGAAAGGCTGCATGCTTGGATCTTTGAACAGAAAGCACCTCCCCGTACGTGGAGAAGAACTGAGACACAACATCGTCAGAAACCTCAGACGGGCAATCCCGAAGGTACACGAGGCGGGACTTTTTATCAGCACTGACAACACGTAAGGGTGTGTCACCGTACATGACACCACGAAGAACAAGATCATCACAGTCAGCGGTCTGTTTGAAGGTCAGACAAACCGCACCATTGCGCAGGAAATGGACAGCACATAGCTTTTCTAGAGGCACAGCTTGCAACAATTGTGGAAGCACCACAGACGAACCAACAGATTTGTAGATCTCCTCAGGGAAGAGAACTACGGCACTACTTGGACACTGCAAAACGTTTTGGGATGGATGCATTGCCGTCCCCCCCTCCCCGGCGGGTAATTAGGACTTGCATCCAAAAATAACAAAAACCAGCCAATTATAAGACGTCGACAGATGTTTCGGCCTTGTTAGGCCTCATCAGCATCGCATAGCTAATGCTCAGGCTCAAGTACCCACATATTCATCAAACAAGCAGTAAAAACGTAAAGCTTGTGGGATGTGGCTGGAGTGACAAGGATATACCTCACAAATTAATGTGATTTGGTAAGCTGAAGCCAAAGAGTGGCTTCAGCTTACCAAATCACATTAATTTGTAAGGTATATCCTTGTCACTCCAGCCACATCCCACAAGCTTTACGTTTTTACATCGTTTATACTGACCGAGTAGCGGTAAAAGCCTGACTTCACGTAAGTCGCGCGGAATTGTCGTGACCTAAATAGTTGGCGATGGTCGATTCCGCTGAAATTTACCCCTAGGCTAACAATCCGAACTGCGTGACGTTAAGCACGCTACTTGATCTCATATATTCCCTCTATTTTAAAACGGCTGTTCTCGGCTGGATTCAAGTGATCGGGAGAAATGTGCCATAAAATACCGAATTTTGCACCTCTTAATCCCAAATGTAGATGTAACGTAAGCCAGATGAATAAAGATCACTTGCCTTATGCTCTTAATGAGATCTTTTGCTTTTTATGGCGTTTTGAGTCGCTTGCCGCTGAACCCCCCGACAATAGTAAAAGATTAACAACAAGGCATGCAATCAAAACAGCAGCTGCAGCTTAACGCGTTCTGAATTATGTCCATTTTCTCGTACTTCCGCGCGTCTCTCCTGGTTACAGGCGAAGCATCTAACTAAGGCCCGGCCACCACGCGCACGACCCCTTACCCGGAAGGGTCTCGGCGCTGCTACTCTCGTATCGATCGTATCGATCTTATCCTGCATAGCCTGCAGTACTGCGTTGAAAAATCAGGACTTGGGATGATTCGTCTCCCTAGCTACTATCTTCAGGTTTATAAGGTAATCCAAGGCTTTCTCTTTATTGAACATGGGCGACTAGATGAAAAGCTGAAATTCTTCTAAGGCTGAATCAACAGAGACCTTCTGGGATTTGTCTAAAACCTCCAACCTACGCATGACTTGCAGCATATCATCCCCTTCCTGCATAATAAAACCAATAGGATACATTTATTTCTCAAATCATTTTCAACATCATCATCATCATGTAGAAGCCAAAAATATAGACTATAATGTTACCAATAGTACAAAATTATTATTATTATTATTATTATTATTATTTTATTTTATTTTATAATATTTTTGTAAATTTATTTGCAAATTGAAACAACAAATACACATCATCTATACTAAAACAACAAAGAAAAAGAAATGATTACAAAAGTAATAAAACACTCAGTTACAAGAAAGCATGTACGACGACTACCAAGTGATCCCGAATACACTTCATTGGATAACAAGAACGAACTAAAATTAGTTTGTAAAGAGTATAATGCCACTAATAAAGATAATATGTAATAATAAGACAGTAAACAGGTGTTAGAGTAGAATGGCCCAAGTGTGATGAAATTTAGAAAGAGCTTTTTTTGCAATTGCGATCTCTTTTAACGTTTCAAGTTTTTTTGGATAATGGGAAGATTTGAAAATCTAAATCATCTCCGCGAAGGCTTCTGCATAAAATGTATTCTTAAGCAATTAATAAATAGTAGTTCAGTACCCGCCAATGCCTTGTCCTTTCATGCCAGCCATACGATATGTGACTCGGATTTATAATTACATTTTCGTTAGTTTTTCTGTTCCACCAAACTAGGAAGGAAGTCCAAAAAACCGACTACGGAAGGGCAGTTAATCAGCAAGTGGTCCAGTGATTGCTTTTTGTCGTTACAGAAATTACAGCTAGCATTGTATAGATCAGAAGGCCGTCACGAAAAACTGTAGCGCGGGTAGGAAGCATGTTGTGGATCACTTTATATTGGAACATTATTGTCTTCACTTCGTTTGGTATTGCAAATGGCAGCAGATATACATTTTTGATATTGTCTCTTGTAAAAACCATAACGGAGTATTCCATTTTCGGCAGTTGGAGGAACGAAAACGGTTTTCAGAAAGGCGGAATAAATGGATCTGGTAGTTAGGGGGTAGGCAGAGACGTTGTTTTCATCCGCTTGAGCGGTAACGGGGTCTCCAAAGTACGTTTTCCACATTGCAGGAATTGAGTTAATTAAACCGTAGTACTGAGATTGAATTTTGATCGAAACTCCTGCCAGTTTAAAAACTTGTTTTGTTCTTTTAATAAATCATTAATCTTAGAAATCCGGCGTCAAACAAATGTCTATAGAACATAGGTTTCTCGGCTATTATTCAGTTCCAGATAATTTCATCTTTATGGCCGGACTTGAGATCATATCCTGTTGAGGTTTTAAACTCGAACCAAAAGTTTAAAATCTTTTCGTAAAATAATGGAAAGTTTTCATGGGCAAGTGTATTGATTGTGAAGTTGCATTTTGTCAGGAAAGTAAGACTGCCATGTTTATGCATGATGTGGTTGGGAATTATTTTCCAGGAAGCTTGAGAGCCATCTTGAGTTCTTTTGATCCATTCTAGTTTGAGTGTTTTCTTTTATAATCTTGAAATCACACATTTTCAACCCACCATCTTTTTTTTCTCCAATTATAGTGTTCTTTTTTATTTTAGGCGGCTTCCCCTCCCAAATAAAGTTGAAAATTATTTTATTGATTTCCTGGATGAAGTGCTCAGGTACAGCTAACACAGACGCCGCGTAAATCAACTTTGAAAGGCCGAGAGTTTTGACTATATTGATCCTTCCATACAGAGTAAGATTTCTTCGTTTCCAGATTTTGAGAGTTTTTTTCCAGGATTTTTATTTTCTCTCCAAAATTTAAAGAGTCAGCGCTAGCTTGTTTGTAGGAAAAGAAAATGCCGAGAGCACTGATAGGTTATTTTGGCCACTTAAAACCGAAGGGAGTGTCCGTTCTTTCTTTCCATTGACCCAACCACATTGCTTCTGTTTTAGTAGTGTGGATTTCTAGACCAGAACAAGCGTGGGAATCATTTAAGAGATTCAGTAGGTTTGTCACGGAGTCAAGGTCGCGAACAAAGACTGTGGTATCATTAGCATATTGACTTATTTTCAGTTCATACTTATTGACTTGAATACCTTTGATTGTGGCATCCTTTTTCACAGCTCGAGAAAAGAGTTCTACACAGAGAACCAAAAGGACACCGGAAAGCGGGCAGCCTTGTCTGACGCCTCGTTTAAGAGAGAAAAAATTAGATGCATAACCTTTATTCAAGACACAGCTTGTGGCATTACTATGTAAAAAACCCTTGACCCAGTTTTGAATATCCGGGCCGAAATTGAAAAGCCGCAGTGTCGCTGATAGGTAGTTCCATTCAATCGAATCAAATGCTTTTTTAAAGTCAAGGAATATTGCGGTGCCTTTTTTATTTGTCCTTTCAGTGTAATTTATTGTATCGTTTATGAGCCTCACATTTTCGCCTATGTAGCGGGATTTCACATATCCAGTTTGGTTGGGTTAATTAAAGTTGGTAAAATTTTTCAATTCTTTTGGCAATGACTTTAGTAAGGATCTTATAGTCAACGTTTAAAAGTGAGATGGGTCTCAAGTTTTATAGGACGGTTTTATCTTTAGCTTTCTTTGGTATAAGCGAAATTATACCACGCCTTTGGCTTATGGACAATGTACTGTGTTGGAAAGCATGGTTGTAGCTAGTTAGCAGATTCGGGTGCGTAGAAAATATTGCAATTCCTAACGAATGGAACTAACTCGTTGGAAATTAAAAAGTAGTCTAACCGACATTGAATTTTAAAGGATTTAGTTCTCCAGGTGAAACTCTGTTTTTCCGGATTCGTGTTTCGCCATATGTCATCAAGAGTATATATATCGCATAGTGCGTTGATTTCTTTTATAACAGCTGATTTTTTTTTGTTATCAAGTTTCCTCCATTTTAGCTCATGGATGACGTAGTCATGCCATGAGGTATAGGAGGCACTTTGAAGTCACTCACTCACTCACTCTTTCACTCGATTCTGATTAATTTATTCATTAAACTTGGATGAAACATTTATTCTTTGCCTCCCCTAGTAAGTATTGTATTTGTCCCCGCAGTCCTCTTTGCTCAAGGTTTGCAAGTTTCAGGGGGTAGTAGAAATGCGTCGATTCTTGCTCGATTGTTTATGTATCATGAAGGTAATATGGATGGCGTCGATCAGAGCATGTGAAGATTGTAAAGCGGATGATTTTTCGTCCGATCCTCTTGAATATACCTTTGTGAAGTTGGAAAGTGGAAAGCTTATACGATTAAGTACACATGCTGCGAGAACAGAAGATGGAAATCGATGGAAATTGCCGCTGATATCTTAAAAGCTACGATGAAATTGCTTTTCCTATCGACGATTTTTCTTGTCACCCGAAGGAAGAATGCAGCAGGGAGGAAGGGATGTCTTAATAAATAATCAAAACAAGTTATTTCGATGCCACTAGCACTGAAGGGCACGGTTGGAGTTCAAGATAAGAGAACAGAGAGAAAACAACGCCAAAAGCATATGTTTACATAACAAAACTAGGCATCCTATCAGGGCCACCGAGTGTTTGGAAATAAATCTCCTTGCGACCAAAAGCAAGGAAATAAGACATTTCCTATCCTCAGGTGCTTAAGACAAGGACCAAAAGCAACTACAATTCGTTTGAGCAAAGGACTGGAACATTCATCGATATATCAGTGGATTGAATACCCGTCGCATGATGAGTACTGCGTGTTGTTGCATACACTCTCCTTTTTTTAAAAATATATTTTATAAGAACATCGAGGCTGAAATTTGCGAGATTTTAAGAATATTTTAAGAATAAATTTGAAACTGAAATTGTGAAAAGAATATAATTTCGTGCGTTGAAAATCTGTAAATACCATGTAATGATATGTTTTTACTTAACTTTTTACTTTAACTTGCTAGCAATAGCCAAATGTTCATTGATGAGCGGTACATGTAATGTATTTGTGCAGTACAGAATAGCAAGCACTTCACTTGTAATGGGATACCCCAATACGTCCTTAGACGGAAATGCCTAGCAGACGGAGGGACCGTACTCTACAACCAAATTGTTTGAGTGCCAATAGTATCGTCCCTCCCTCGGCTAGTGCCATTTTGTCGAAGGGACGCGGTCGCTAAGCTTGGATATTCAAATCGCGTAGTAAAACCGTCGATAATGCAGTGCCTGACGAAGGGAAAAGGTCAGGTAAATGCTGAAAAATGAGCGATGTTCGTGCACTTGCGATGGGTTTTGAAAGCCAGGGAGCAATATACAGGAAGCCACATTAACCGCCGTTCAGCTGATCGCAATTTGGAGCGAATCCGACGATTATTAGAGAATTTATGGATTTTCGCGTGGAGATGGTCGGTTTTGGTCTAGCCTGCCTTCAATTCTTCTTTAGTGGGAGATCCGTCTGGTAACAAAAAGCGAAAAATCGCTATTTAAACCGGCCAGGACACTCAAGGAAGCTATCAGCTAAAGGTAAGTAAGCTTTTCTTTAGAGTATTTCGAATTTTTAGACACTTTTTGAACCATAAATATAGGTGCAAGAATAATTGATCTAAAGCGGTTATGATAGCAGGCGAACAGGCAAGAAGCACCGCAAAATAGACCAGTTATTGAGCAACACAACAAACACATAGTGATATTAAATTGAAACAATGTTTATTTTTTGCACTTTTACATCAATATTTTGACTATATACAGAACATTAAGCTTATAATTACACATGCAGTATGTCTCGGCTGCCTGTGGATGGATTCAAGAATTTTTGAGCAATAAGACTCTTGCAAAAGAATTACGTGATGTTTTTGTTTGTGTAACCATCGAAAAATCGATCGACGTTTGATAGACTTATTGAGGCGTCGTACATTGAGTGAAAGACATTTAAGGTCAAAAGCATTAGCGTTATTTACATTTTGCGCGGCCAATTTAAGCTTAATAAAGAAGTTAAAAAACACAAGCCCGGCGGAGTAATTAATTTCGATAGAGTTTCACGACGACTTGAAACAAAAATCGATTTAGCATTTACCTTGGTGGGTTGAATCGAGACCGCTAATGAACTTGAAGAAACATGAGGCGTAATGAATGAAGTAGCGTAATGGGTAACACGGAATAAACACGTAAACACAAATACGAAAATCCAAAATGACACTAGACATGGGCTAATAACGAAGCGATGCAACACTTAGTTGCTAGCTAAGCGATAAACCAAAGGGAAGGTTCAACGGGGTTTACAGACCGCAATTTTAAGTATTGAAATCTGAAAATAACGAGCGACAATATGGCAGATTCATAAGCAAATATGGACATTAAAGGGTTTAACAAAATCAGTATATATATATATATATATATATATATATATATATATATATATATATATATATATATATATATATCAAGTTATTCCACACTGAATTTTCTGCCTGTTGGTGGCCATAGTTTCCACTTCTATGTAACTTATCTGGTTGTGATGAGCTGAAAGATGCAGGAATTCAATGTTTCTTCACAGTCTTGAAGTATTCCATTTGAGCTTTTCATCGGGTAATAATTTCCTCAGGGAGGTCTTTGAAGATTTGAAAGTTTGTGCCTTTAGTCTGTGCCCCAGAGATAGTATATCCTGGCAGTCCTTGTATCTCAAGGATCTATCTAGTATGGGTCGTGTCTTATCGCTTGTGACTTTGCCAGTGCGATGAAGTCGTTGTAGTTTCACACTTCTAGCGTTCATGTATCCGAGTTCCCGTTCCATAAAGGATCTGAGGACTTCTTCTGTGTCCTCCTTTCCGTTTTCCAGACTTTTGTCTTCGGTGATGCTCATGAACTTCAGGTTCTCGCGCCTGGAATATGCTTCCAAATAAAGATTCTTTGTTTCGCATTCTGCTGCCTGCTCCTTGCATTCTTTGATCTATACTAAGAGGTCATTCAGTTGGGAATCATATGTTTGTTGTGACTGGCTAGTGAAGGCTTTGAACTTCTGTTGAAGTTGTTCTTCAGCAAACCTCGCACCTTCCTGTAGATCTTCGATCTCTTTCTTCGCATATGCTTTGAATTCTTCGATTTTTTGCGTTCGCGACTCCAACTTCGCGAGGTTAGCTTGAATAGATTTCACAGTAGATTCAATTATGTCAAGCTTCTCTTGCTTCTCGAGAACTTCTTGCAGGTTTCCGTCTACTGAATTCTAAGGCATATCAATGTCACTTGAGGTTGAATGGGCCTCGTCGTCTTCTTGCGTGTGGTGAGAAGGAGAGACGTTTTGTTTCAGTTTCTTGGCTTCTGGAGAAGACGTCGATCCCTTGGATGACGTGGAAGACCTATTTCGCCTTTTGCTTAAAACCTGATTAAAAGATTCTGTCATTTACCGCTCTGACATAGCAAAGTTTGCGGACGGCCGCTTCGTACGTCCTCAAGCCGCCATTACTCGACCCAGACCAGATAAGGTATTGTTTTGCTGTACGCCCTTGCTTAGAATGTTTTGTTTTCTTTTTTTTACGTCAATCGTGAGTTTTACAGGTTTTTACACCGAGCTAGAGCCCTTCACTTAGAAACATCTCAAAGGAATATGATTACCATTACCCGGCTGCAAAATGCGCAGGTTGGTACAGATTCATGCAGACATATCTACCGTGTAACCGCGAACACGCTGAAGGTCAAAAATGAGCTTTGTATATCGTGGACGGTCATGTACTATTATTACTTTAAAAAATGCGAAGGACAGTGTTATTGATGTTAATGTTTTCCTAAGACATAATAGACTTAACAATAAGGAAAATGACAATGATATTATTGAAAGTGCATAAGCATGATAATTGCACACATGAACCAACGGATGATTCAGTAAAATGAAACTTTATTCGTGAAAATTTTCTTACGAAGATGTTATTGAATTCCCGTAACTTAAAATGAATTTCTATGTTCTGTTCGTGAAGGGCAAAAGCTGTAAAACTCTGGAGCTCTACCTTATTTAGCTTCCATGCCAAAATCACAGATCTCTTGTCATAAAATTCCAATCAGGTCACAGGGTCTGTCAGTTTTGTAGTTTAAACTGCAATTAGTGAGGAAACCGATAACGTAAGAATCAAGTCATAGAAAACACCTTAGTTTGTCTGTTTTCTGAGTAAAAGGAGCACAATATCTTTCCCATCCATGAAAGGACAAGCCCAAATGGTCCATTGAACTATTTAAATTAAAGTATATCTAATTAGAGTCTATCGTAGTAAGATTGTAAAGGATTTGGTATAACCATAACCTCGGCATCGGAGAAAGCCATTACTGAGAGACCAAACCAATCTTCTCTTTCTTTAAAACGGTTTATTGGTGGCTTGGAATCACGTAAAAACTGAAAGGTAATTATTACAAATATCTATGAAAATGTAATTTGGTACGAACGCCGATCAACACATGATAGAAACTCACGCTGCACGTAACACACGCAACGCCATTAATTCACTCGTAGAAACTAAAAGAAATCACCAATCGAAAAGTACTCAAGGAACATAACACTAAATCATCCAAATCTAAGTGACTAAATCATACCTCTTTCTCCGATCCTTCCAAATAAACCAGTCTTTCTTTCTAGCTCTTTGTTGGTGAATGCTACTGCATACGACGTGAAGCAACTTACTCAAACCGTCAAAGAAACGACCCTTGTTCGATACGCGAAACTGGAAATTACGTAACTATAATGACAAATCATCAACAATCATTTGCATGGCTCCCCTAAATTGTAACCGCAATTTACTAAAGAAAGCAAAACAAAACCTAATAAAAGCATCAGATCAGTCCATCTAAATTGTTCTGAAAACATTCAAAATAGAATTCTTCATCATGGGTCCTTGGCGGCAATCTCCCGGTCTTTCTCCTCAGTGCTCGACATCAACAGGACCACCTTGTGGATGGATCCACTCAGGTAGGAAATCAAGGACTGCTTGCGTCTACCATTCGCATCTAATGATCGGTCAGCTACCGCCACAGTTACCTTCCGCACATAATCGTCTTGGTCTGGATCAACTTCGGTGACACGGGCAAGTTTCCAGCAGTCACGCGGTGTGTCTTCATCTTTAAGGATCACCACGTCTCCAATTTCGATGTTTCTCTGGGGGGCAGTCCATTTTTGTCGGCTTTGAAGAGACTGCAGAAAACTCCTTTTCCATCGGTGCCAAAATTCATCAGCAAGGTGCTGTACTCGACGCCACCACTTTCTTGAGTAAACGTCGGCTTCTTGGAAGTTCCCAGGAGGTGCCAGGACTACAGAAGACTTCATGGTGAGTAGGTGGTTGGGTGTCAACGCACCGGCTGAGCTGGAATCGTTAAGGTCGTCAGTGGTAAGCGGGCGACTGTTTACAATGGCCTCTGCTTCTATCATCAGCGTTCTTAGAGACTCGTCATCTAGCTTTCGTCCATTCTTCTGCAAAAGTGCTGGCAGGACGCTTCGTACTGTGCGAATTTGCCTTTCCCAAGCACCTCCCATGTGGCTGGCCTGAGGTACATTCATTTTCCAGTCTATCCAGTCGCAATTTTCCTTCAGCAGTTCCCTTTGAATTGTGCCTTGGTTCATCTCCAACAGAGTTGCTTCAAGTTCGTATTTAGCACCGACAAAGTTGGTACCCTGATCTAATCTCAGTTGGCGGACTGGTCCACGGCGGCCAACAAAGCGACAATACGCGTTCAGGAATGAATCTGTGGATAACGAGGCAGCAGTTTCCAGATGGACGGCTCGCGAAAACATGCACGTAAATAGTACTCTATAGCGTTTCATCTCCTTTCTTCCTTCCTTTATGTACCATGGTCCAAAATAATCGACGGCACTGTAGGTAAACGGCGGTGCTTCTTCAAATCGATCGGCTGGGATGTCGGACATCTTCTGCTGTTGGGGTGTTCCTCTTAACTTCCAACAGGTGATGCATTTCATTACATGTTGACCGACTGTGGAGCTGCCGCTTACTATCCAGAAGCCTGACGCGCGAATTTGTGGATGTGTTCTAGCTCGACCTTGATGGGCAGATTGCTGATGAAAGTGTCGAATTATCAGCTCTGTCACATGGGACTTCTTCGGCAGTATTATTGGATGCTTTACATCGTAAGGCACGTCAGCTTGCTCAATTCGACCTCCAACCAGCAGAATGCCATTGTTGTCAAGGACTGGGTCCAGGCGATGAATGGAGCCTGATCTTTTTTTTACTTCTTTAACTGTCTTGATGTTTGCCTTGTCCTTGCGTTGAATCGTCTGTAGCAGTGCGATTTCATTCGGGAACTCTTCACTCTGAACGGCTTTGATCACCAATTTTTCAGCCTTCTGTGGATCCGCAACGCTCACTAATGTCCCTCCTTGCATCGTGTTCTCTGATTCTGTCATTCTGTTGTCTTGATGCGGTGAGTCTCTGAAGACAGTCACATTGGGACCCTTCTTACCAGTCTGCTTGCAGCGTTTCAATTTTTCATGAAAACAAGGCACAATGCGATAGCCTTCTTTGCGCGGTGCCAATCTGAGAAGTATTTTATGCGTTCTGATAAGACTGGACGTTCTGCGGATTTGGATGCCAAGACTGCTATCTTCCTTACTTCAGGGTCTTCGGGGGAAACTGGAAGATCCAACACAGGCTTGCTTAAGAGTGGCTTCCATAAGAAGTCTGGCCCATTCCACCATCTTGTGTTGCTGACCAGCTCTTGTGCCGTGAGCCCTCTAGAAGCGTCATCAGCCGGATTGTCTTTCGTCTCGACGTGGTTCCACTGATCAGGGGAAGTACGGTCACGAATCAGTTGTACGCGATTGGCAACGAACGTGTGGAAACGTCTGGCCTCGTTTGATATGTATCCAAGGACTACTTTGCTGTCGGTCCAAAAGACTTCGGAGAGATCGTACTTCAATTCCTTCTGGAGAAAAGCGCTGATATTCGTTGATACTACTGCAGCAGCAAGCTCTAGCCTTGGGACAGTGATAGGCTTCAAGGGCGTGACTCTCGACTTGGCCATGACTAGGAAGCAGTGAACTTCATCATGTACGTTAACCATTCTCAGGTAAGAACACTGGCCGTATCCAACAACACTTGCGTCGGAGAAATTGTGGAGCTGAATGGACTTGAGCTCGCCAAAGTTGTCAGGTTTGTGGCATCGGCGTATCTTCAACTCTGCCAAACTGTGAATTTCGTTTCTCCATTTCTCCCATTGAGACCGGATGGTATCAGGTACTGGTTCGTCCCATTCCGTCTTGCCCTTGCATAATTCTTGCACAATGCGTTTTCCCGTTAACAGGAAGGGTGCCACTAAACCAAGAGGGTCGTAAATTGAGCTGACTGAGGCCAAGATACCTCTTCTGGTTAAAGGTATGTCCTTCAATTCGACGCGAAACTGGAGATGATCTGATTCCACGCACCATTGGACCCCTAAGGCTCTTTCGATGGGAAGAAGATCTTTCATCATGTCAAATTCCCTGATTTCCTTTGCACGTTGTTTTTTAGGGTGTGGCTTCTACCACTTCCTTGTCGTTGGAAACGAACTTGTGGAGATTGAATCCCCCTTCAGCGCACAAGCTCCTTGTATTCTGTATTAGGGCTATGGCTTGGGAGGCTGAAGAAACCGACTTGAGGCCATCATCTACGTAGAACTCATGTCTTACGAAATCGGCTGCTTCGGCGCCAAAGTTGTACTCAAAACCATTTACCGTCCTCTTCAGAGCAAAATTAGCGCAGCCAGGTGACGACACGGCTCCAAACAAGTGCACCTTCATTCTAAATTCCACCGGTTGCTTCTCCATATCACCGTTTTCCCACCAAATCTGAGGAGATTTCGGTATTCTAGAGTGACGTACACTTGATGAAACATCCCCTCGACGTCACACATAAAGGCGATTGGCTCCTTTCGAAAGCGGCGGAGGACCCCGGTGAGGTTGTTGGTAAGGTCAGGTCCTTGGAGCAAATATCTGTTTAGGGACTTGCCTTTAAACTCTGCGTTTGCGTCAAAGACCACTCGGATCCTGTCTTGTTTCTGTGGGTGATAGACCCCGTGGTGTGGTATATACCAAATACGGTCGTTGTTGAGGGAGAGTTCTTCTGGAGGTACTTTCTCTGCGTGCCCTTTCTCGATAAGTTCTTTCATGAATGTCTGGTAGTGATCTCGGTACTTCCTGTCGCTCTTTAGCCTCTGTTTAAGCTTGTTTAGTCGGCTCAAAGCGAGTTCTTTGTTGTTTGGCAGCTGTAGTGTGTCCTCTTTCAGTGGCAGCGGGATTTCATAGTGTCTGTCTTCTCTGTGATGGATGCTTGAGTTGACAATGGTTACAAACCTCCTGTCTTGAAAGGAGAAGGCCTTTTCTTCCTTCACTGATTCGTTGAAGTCAAACTCGAACATCTTGCCAATTTGCGCAGGACAGACAATTTCTTTAACTTGTGTTTTCGCTACAAAGTGAACCAATACCTAGCTTGGACCGTCTTCAATATCCTGTGACACTATCCGGTTACAGGAACACTGAATGCTGTCTTCGTCATAATCTTTTCGGTCTACGATCCCAATAACGCCCCAACCAAGAGTCGTTTTCTTTGCGTACGGATCATCCTCTGTGCCAGGAATTATTTCTCTGGGCTTGATTGCTTGAGCACAGTTAACACCTAGGAGGAGTCCCACATGAATGTCACGTCGATAAGGCATCAACTGATCTGCGACTCGCTTTAAGTGAGGCCATCCAAGCACTGATTCTGGCCTCACAATTTGACTGCGTTTGGCGGGGATTTCTTCTCTTGAGTAGGTTGGAGGTAGGGCTACTTCATCTGATTCCTTGAAACCACGTATAACAAGACCACTTATCTTCTGGCAGGTTACTAAGTCCTCTCCTAGCACTGTTGATAATCTTAGCTGAACGCCTGGTCCACTCAGAGCCAACATTTGAAGGGTCTCGTTCTTAACGAAGCAGGCATACGATTTGTCATCCAGCAGGGCGTAAACAAGAATTTTCGTCTCAGGGCTATCTCTGTGATGCACTCAGACCGGGAGAATTAAGGAGTGAGAGCTGGAGACGTTTAAGCCCTTCCTTTCTCGTACCTCAACTCGATTTGAAGTAACTTCTGTCGGTTTTACTTGTGGATTGACGGCTTGCATAGCAGCTTGATCTGATGATATTGGAGAGTCGATATGAAGGGAGCTGGGCTGGAATCCATTGCATGTCTTGCAAATCTTTCGCCTTCGACAATCCTTCTTCATGTGTCCAAACTTAAGACAGCCTAAACAGATGCCTCTTGACTTCATATACTCCCTCCTTTCGGTTTGCGACATCTGGGCAAACTTGTCGCATTCGTCCAGGTTGTGGTTGTTCTTGCACAGTAAGCAGCGTTCGGGTTTAGGCTTTCTATCTTCTCTCTTTTCCTTAGAACCATCCTTTAATTCGTTGGACCATGTTACAAAGCTACCAGCGGATACCGATTTGTTCCTGCCGTTGCCGATAGGCCTTCTTATCCTTTGTGGGTCTTCTTTCCTTTCTTGTTCTTTTATTCTTGACATCGTCGCGGGATTGCAGGCGATTCTGGCCTCCCTCTTCAGGAACTCACAAGATGTTGCGAATGGCGGATAACCTGATTCCTCCTGTTTCTCATTATTGAGCCAACAGTCTATTTCACGGCACCAACGATCGGCTACGCTTCAGGGGAGTTTACGAACCATTCTCTGGTTCTCGTCTGGATCATTAAACGCCTTTAGGTATTTGATTTCTTCCATGGCTGCCTGACAGTGGACTAGGAAGTCAGAAAACTTTCTAAGACTTATACCATCGTTGGGTGGAATCGTTGGCCATTCATTTACTTTCTTTCTGTACGCCTCGGCCACGAGAATGGATTTCCAAATCTGTCTTTCAGAATATTCCTAGCTTCAGAGTATGCGTCGGCGCTGTCCAATGTGACGAGTCCACTGATAGCTTCTTTAGAAACTCCAGCGGTGTATTTTCCCAGGTAGTACAGTCGCTGTGAGGCGCTGTCGGTTCTTCTTTCAATTATGGTATCAAAAGACTTCTGCCAAGTGGGATAATGAATTAGATCTCCTCTAAAGATTTCTGGCTCTGGGAGTGGAAGTAATTCTCGTGAGTTCTTCTGAGACAGTAGATCTGCTAACCGTTCAAGGGTGTCACCGTTCATGCTGGAAGAACCACCAACTTGATCTGGAACGATTTGCTTGGGCTGGGCACCAGGGGTCGCACGCGTCAATGATACATTCTCAGGCGTTGAAACGGAGACGTATGCCTGTGTGAATGGGTTAAGCGTTGGCGGATAACATGACACAGGGACGGGATCTCTCACGATCTCACTCGGTACGATTTGTTCATTTCGAAAGCTATGCTGTGGCTCATTCATGCGTACATTCTCTGATGGAATTGGAGGCAGTTCAGCCGCAGAGTGGACGGTTGTGTCCATTGTAGAAAGACTTACGTTTGACACTGCTGACGCTTGCGTGACAATATAATGGTTGAGAAGGTCGGTTGTCCCAATTAACTCAGGCAGCAAATCTTCTTTCAAATCGGAAATGGTAGACGCGTCATCTTCTACCCGAGTAATAGCTTCCATTTCAGCTTTAGCAAGCGCTAACTGCTTGGTGAGCTTAAACTTACGTAATTGCTCTTCTTGCTCTTTCAATGCCGCTGTTCTTTTGGCTTCGGCGTCAACAAATATCAATTCTGTTTTTAATTTGGCGACTCTCGCTGCCGCGTCAACTTTTCTTCCTAGAGATTACGAACTAGGAAATCGCGTCTATTTTGTTTTACGGGAGGATCTGTCACTGGATCCGGATTTTGAAGACCTAAAACTTCGGTGCTCTTGTCTTACTTCTGTTATCTTGAGATTTAATCTTTTAAGCGCATCAGAATTCTCATGTTCCCATGTCTCGAATTTCTCTTGCGCAACACGTTTTGCATCGAAATCTTCTTCTAGTGCAAAATCTAGCTTCTCATGGGCCGCGACTAGAAGTTCCATTTTGGTTTCTAAAAACATTCTTTCATTATGTAAGAGCATAGAGTCTTCCGAATCGGCTAGGCAACTTTCGACTTTATTTAGCTGTGACCTCCACGCCCTCTGTGCGGACGACCTTCCAAATAAATCAGGATTATCGTCTTTACTATTAAGGCCCATTTCTTCTTTCGAGTCGATTCGAGTCGAAGTAGCGAAATTGATCAATGTAGCTTCGAAGAGTTTTTACTGTAAAGGATGTGGTTTAACCATAAACTCGGCATCGGAGAAAGCCATTACTGAGAGACCAAACCAATCTTCTCTTTCTTTAAAACGGTTTATTGGTGGCTTGGAATCACGTAAAAACTGAAAAGGTAATTACATGATATAAACTCAGGCAGCACGCACTCAGGCAGCACGCACTCAGGCAACACACGCAACGCCATTAATTCACTCGTAGAAACTAAAAGAAATCACCAATCGAAAAGTACTCAAGAAACATAACACTAAATCATCCAAATCTAAGTGACTAAATCATACCTCTTTCTCCGATCCTTCCAAATAAATCAGGATTATCGTCTTTACTATTAAGGCCCATTTCTTCTTTCGAGTCGATTCGAGTCGAAGTAGCGAAATTGATCAATGTAGCTTCGAAGAGTTTTTACTGTAAAGGATGTGGTTTAACCATAAACTCGGCATCGGAGAAAGCCATTACTGAGAGACCAAACCAATCTTCTCTTTCTTTAAAACGGTTTATTGGTGGCTTGGAATCACGTAAAAACTGAAAAGGTAATTATTACAAATATCTATGAAAATATAATTTGGTGCGAACGCCGATCAATACATGATATAAACTCAGGCAGCACGCACTCAGGCAGCACGCACTCAGGCAACACACGCAACGCCATTAATTCACTCGTAGAAACTAAAAGAAATCACCAATCGAAAAGTACTCAAGAACCATAACACTAAATCATCCAAATCTAAGTGACTAAATCATACCTCTTTCTCCGATCCTTCCAAATAAATCAGTCTTTCTTTCTAGCTCTTTGTTGGTGAATGCTACTGCATACGACGTGAAGCGACTTATTCAAACCGTCAAAGAAACGACCCCTTGTTCGATACGCGAAACCGGAAATTACGTAACTATAATGGCAAATCATCAACAATCATTTACAAAGATGGTTAGGTTTTCCATGAAAAAATAATAATAATAAAATAATAATAATAATAATAATAATAATAATAATAAATAATAATAAATAAAACGGATAAATCATACAAACTCAAACATTTGTGGTTGTATTTCACTAGTTCTGTAAATATTTCTAAAATTGGAAACAGCAAACGTCATAATTTCCAGTTATATTCCTCTACTAATTCCGCCGGAAAAAAATATTTCGCACAATCTGGAAGAAGTAAACTTTTCTGTTGTTAAGTTATTAGTTTGGATGAATATGTGTTTGACGATCATTCCTGTTGATTTAATTTTCACTCGATTCGAATCATGCCTATTAATTCCTCTCTCCGGTTCTAGGAAACTAGCAAGTACCAGATGAAGATGAGAATCCGACAATTATTTACACCAGCATGCAGACAAATAGAACCGTCACATCAAGCCTCTGTCGAGTGCTTTAGAAACTGCACAGTGAGAGGTCCTTGCATGAAGAACTCGACTATCGATCTTGTTGAAGATAAACGGTTAAAAAAGTTTGTCATATTTGTTGGTGGTGAACGAGACCTCAAGGGCACAATGTGGGGTCTCTTCAAGATAAATGGTAACTGTCGCAACGGATCTAACAGTACCGCTATTGACTTAAAGATTAAGAAGTGCACGTGCAGTTACAATGGTAAGTATTCATAACTTGGGCTCTTGTCGTCAGTAGTGACAACAACGAAGATAACAACGATAATCTCAGTGACAATCATAATAATGACGATGACAATGACCATAGCAAAGGCTATGGTAGTAGTAATGATAATGGTAATGTCAGTGATAAAGGCAACGGCAATGGCAGTCAATGACAACGGCACTGATAATGACAATGACAATGGCAAAGGCAATGGCATTGACATTGACATTGACATTGACAATGGCAATGGCAATGGCAATGGCAATGACAATGGCAATGACAATGACAATGACAATGACAATGGCAGTGACAATGCAATTGCAATGGCAATGGCAATCACATTTGCAATGGCAATGACAATGGCAACGACAATGGCAGTGGCAGTGGCAATGGCAACGGCAATGACAACGACAATGACAATGAAAATAACAGTGGCAATGGCAATGACCATGAGGAGACGCAAGTGGGCCTAAACTGGAAGTACTTGATTTCCGAACTAATTAAAATTGCGGTTTACTCCTTAATTAGACTTCTGTCAACAAAGAGAGGTAAACACGGATCAAATAGGATTAATATGTCAGTATCAAATTTAGTCGCGTTCAGTCACGTTGTCTCGTTTCCGCAGTCATTTGAGAAAACCGAGCCACGTATAAGTGTGTCGATGGCTCCGAGGAATATTTCTCGAGGAATATTCCCTACCAGCACGCTTTCCGGAGGATATTGTCCGAGTTTTCAAGGCGAAGAGCTTTACAGACGATAGATGGAGAACCGTATCACGGAAAAGCTTCTTCAGAGGATGAAATCGTTGCCTCACACTACTAGAAGCCAATGTGTCAAAAGCAAGTGAAAAAAATGTGTGAAAAAGTGGTTATTTTCACACGTTATTCACATGATATTCATTTATTTTCACAGTGGTTTCACATGTTTATTTCACATACGTGTGAAAAATTCTAATATGAAATGTGGGTGAAAACACATGTGAAAAAAATGTTATCCTTTTCACACGGTGTTTTCACGCAGTGTCAAAAAAAATTCACATGACTTTGAAGGATTGTTTTCAGAAAATGTTCACATGAAATTCACACACCTTACATTAAATGTTCACACGAATTTCACACACCTTACATTAAATGTTTACACGAATTTCACACACCTTTCATTAAATGTTCACATGAATTTCACACACCTTTCACACGCTTTTCACAAAGCTTTCATAAACGATTTCACACAGTCATGCAGAGATTTTAATATTTTGATCCGTGAGATAATAAGATATATATCACTCCAGATAATCATACCCCAAATACTACTAAATTGCATATGGAGATTATCAGTGAAAGCTGTTGTTACTTTTGCAAGAATGAGTACAGACAATATGAAAGAAATATGCTATCATTTATTTGCAGTTTCAAAACAACCTGAATGATTAATAATGTTCATGAGAAAATTAAAAATCATGTTTCTTGCTAGATTAAAGTTATACATTTCACTGTTTATTAAAGAACTGAAGCAGTTTGTTGACTGACTCAGCCTGAAGCTGCATTCCTGAGCCCCACAACAGCTGAGTTAAACATCTACAGATCAAAACAAAAGATCATACCTCTGAGAAAAAATTGGTCCTTACTAGCTCATTCATGAATTGGTTCTTTCAACTTCATTTAAAACAAGGTCATGCAGTTACAACAAGGTAAGGCAAGAACAGATTTTTAAATGAATCAGTCATCATGAAAAGACACTGATATCAGTCTCAGTACTAGCTAGCTTTAATTGTCTGTTATTTCAGTAAAATAGGATAATATTATGCCATGGCAAAGGCTAACTACAGAGCTCAAGTACATTGAGAACGATGGTAATCAGCTAGCTCTCAGGAAGAAAGCACATGGTATGTCTATGAATTTTGAAGCAAATCTTCTACTATTTCAGCTTACCTGTTTAAGAGCGGTAGTAATCACTATTTCGTTGTTTCAATCAACCATTTTATGCTAAAAAGAAACTGAAATCTTCAAGAAATGTACTGCTTGCAAAACGAACTTGCAATTGCCCGCCAAAAAGAAACAGTCCTTCCATGAGCCGGCAGTGGTATGCCTGCTGACCAAAATGGCTCATTCATTCCCAGTCTCTCTACCTGCACACATTGCCCCTCTGAGGATGGTTCGTGCTTCCCACTTCTAAAAGCTTGATCAACTTGAAATGTATGTGGGTGTAGCATTAATTAATATTTTCATGCACGTCTTCAATCCACTGACTTGTCATTGTAAAGTTATAATTTCTTCAATTCTCTACACATGTAAAGTGAAACCTTTCTTCTGCATGGAGGTGTGTAATTATACATATTAATTACTAATTTTACATTTCATATGCCTAACGTATTTTCACATGTATTTGCAAGTTTATTTCACATGGTACATTCTTTCACATGGTTATTTCACATGGTATATTAACAGATCACTAATGCACATGGTGTTTCACATGCTGAATTGCACTTAACTTTAAACTTATTTCTTATTTCACACATTAACTGATGAATTCACACACATGTGAAACAAGAGATTTTGATGTGAATCCCTTTTCAAACCAAATTTCATATGCCTGAACTACTTTCATACGAGTTTCACATACATTTCACATGCTTTTCACACATTTGCTCCTAGTAGTGTCATCGTTTGGATTAATTGCGGCATTCCTTTCTCCGTGCACGAGATTGGCAATTATATCAAGAGGAGATCTTTGAGCAGCTAAGATGCTTTTTAAACAGCCTTGTCATTAGCGTACTTTGCGAAGCTCAAGCCGACGTATAAACGAGCACTCGCACGGCCGCGAGTAGTTCGAATCCTGTGATGAAGACTCAAACGAATCGCCGTTTGCAAATGTCAGGGTCATCATCGGTTGTTTCACAAGAAATGGATGAAGACATTGGCTGCTTATTACTAACCCTGCCAAGTAGCTGCCCCAAAAAGGTAAGCTTAGAGAAATTCTCAATTTTTTTTCTGCGAACCTTGCACTCGGAAACACTGATCAGCGGCTTTCCATTGCGAGTGGCGCGAAATAGTTCTTGTGTCACGAAAAATAAATCCCAAGGAACAGATTTCGCGACAGAGGAGTAAATACTCACTATCTGAGGACTAAAATACTACAACAGACCCCGTAAACGAAAGGTAATTCCCGTTCCCTTTACGAAATCCGCACAATGTCACTCATAAATGATGCTCACATTTCCTTAAACAAGTTATTTTCATGTCTTAGGCCATATTGAGGGGGATAAGAGGGATTCCTAGAAGAGGATAAAATTGTAGTTTGCTACTTATCAATGTTTATAAGAACAAGAGGGGGTAACTCGGACATATTAGGACATTTGACTTTTCAAAATAATTTTTGGTCAAAATCCCACACTAGGGCCTTAAATTTGGTAAAACTGGATCAAATTTCCCCACCTTAGGCATTAATTATATCTCTTTATAAGTATCACAGTTCTCAAATCCCTCTCCTTTCCTACAGATCAACCGGGATACATGATGATCTTGAATTTTTGTTGGAGGAGGAGCTGAGCAGTATTCAACTCTTTGCAATGTCACACATGGAAAGACAAAATACTGAGCAGCTTCATGATTCTTTGGCTTTGTTGCCTACAAGATTAATTCCCTGCAGGAGGCTAACTGGGCACTGAAAGGTTATGGTCCAGAGTCCTTCAATGGGACCAACTGACGGTGCAAAAGAAGACTGGACAACAAACAGAAATTGCAAAACACAATATCCATGTTAGCTCAATTTCCGGTGTGTAAAATGGTTAAAACTAAACATTAAAAAAATCCTCTGGGATGTTTCGTAACTGGAAATCAATGACTTACATGTATTGTTGCTGGTTGGTGTCAATGCAGTCAGCAGCTCATTTATGACAAATGTCCATTTTTTTTTTCAGGTCCCACAAAAATGAATATCTTGGGAAATGTAGAAGATACTGTGGGGCATGCACTCCCCATTGAGAAGATGGCATTTTTTTTCCTGAGAAATTTATTTTGTATATTTTTTGATTTTATGCTATTTGAGACTAGATCAACAGATTGGAAAAGATGTAAACAATGTGCATCTTTTCCAATCTGTTGATCTAGTCTCAAATAGCATATAATAAAAAAATAATAATAATAAATTGCTCAGGAATCACCAACGTTACCAGTAACATCCAGATGTATTGTCAGAGTGTGCTGCTGTGGCCTTCAACAATTCTTCTTTTCATTTTAACTGTATCACCAAGTATCACCGAGGTTACTAGTGGCATTCAGATATATCGTCGGAGTGTGCTACTGTTGCCTTTAACAATTATTGTTTTCATTTTCATTAAAACTGATCAAGTATCACCAAGGTTACAAGTGGCATTCAGATATATCTTCGGAGTGTGCTACTGTTTGCTTTAACAATTCTTGTTTTCATTTTCATTATAACTGATCAACTATCACCAAGGTTACCAGTGGCATCCAGATGTTTCGTCGGAGTGTGCTACTGTTGCCTATAACAATTCTTGTTTTCATTTTCATTACAACTGTTCAACTATCACCAAGGTTACCAGTGGCATCCAGATGTTTCGTCGGAGTGTGCTACTGCTGCCTATAACAATTCTTGTTTTAATTTTCATTTTAACTGCTCAAGTATCACCAAGGTTACCAGTGGCATCCAGATGTTTCGTCGGAGTGTACTACTGTTGCCTATAACAATTCTTGTTTTCATTTTCATTACAACTGTTCAACTATCACCAAGGTTACCGGTGGCATCCAAATGTTTCGTCGGAGTGTGCTACTGTTGCTTTTAAGAATTCTTGTTTTTATTTTCATTTTAACTGTTCAAGTATCACCAAGTATCATCAAGTATCACATGTATCATCGGAGTGTGCTACTGTTGCCTTTAACAATTGTTGTTTTCATTTTAACTATTCAAGTATCTCCAAGGTTACCAGTTGTATCCATATATATAGTCAGAGTGTGCTACTGTTGCCTTTAACAATTCTTGTTTTTATTTTCATTTTAACTATTTAAGTATCACCAAGGTCACTAGTGGCATGAGATGTCACAAATAGGCCACTTGTCTTGTGATTTAAAGTCAAACTAATTGGAACGGAATTTTTGTGACTGCCAATGATAGATAGTAGTCAACTTACATGTACTTCCATACTAAAAGTTCCCCAAAATTTGTGAAGTGGAACAGGCTTAGATTAGGCATTGTAGTATTTTGAGTTAGCTTCTTCTAAAAAAGTATACCCAATCCAAGACGAGTGGACAAACCATACCTTATTTCAGACCAAAATGTTGAAAATCGATAACCTATTTCAGACCAACACGGCTAAAAATCCATACCCTTTGGTGCCCCATATACCTGATATAGCGCATATAAGGGAGTACCTCCCCCCCCGACCTTTTTTTCTTTTTCATTCGCTGATAACTATAAAAAGAAAATTAATTGTGTGGCGATAAGCACAAAAATGGTACCCAGCTACGCCATTCTTTTTCTTTTTTGTTTTTTGTTTTTTGTTTTTGTTTTTGTTTTTTGTAGGTTATACGTTGAGCACCAATTCTTCAATCAATACAAAGACCCTAAACCTGAACTATACGGTCACTACATTGACGACGGCATCGGTGCAGTGTTTTGAGGAACTCAATGAATTTATAACCTCCGTCAATTCCTCTCATCTGGCTCTGAAATATACCTGGGAAATTACAGAAACTTCGCTGACTCTTCTTGATATCAAAGTTTCTATCCGTGGCAACAACTTATGTACCAGTGTGCTCTCCAAAGTCACAGATTCTCACAGTTATTTATTGTATTCATCTTCACATCCATCTCACGTCAAATACTGAAAGCCACTGCTCCCTGTTACGGTAGTAGGAAAATGCAAGGAAATTTAATCAAATCAACAATCCTTTGTAATACTTCCAGATAGACTCCACTGCGTCTCGTCATGCGACAACGACAACGACAACGACAATGGCAATGGCAATGGCAATGGCAAAGGCAATGAAAAGGACAATGGCTATGAGAATAGCAATGGAAATGGCAAAGGCAGTGAGAATGACAATGACAATGGCAATGGCAATGGCTATGGCAATGGCAATGGCATTGGCGATGACAATGACAATGCCAATGCCAATGGCAATGGCAGTGGCAGTGGCAGTGGCAGTGGCAGTGGCAGTGGCAGTGGCAGTGGCAGTGGCAGTGGCAGTGGCAGTGGCAATGGCAATGGCAATGGCAATGGCAATGGCAATGGCAAAGGCATTGGCGTTGGCGTTGGCATTGGGTATGACAATGACAATGGCAATGACAATGGCAGTGACAATGCAATGGCAATGGCAATCACATTTGCAATGGCAATGACAATGGCAACGACAATGACAACGACAATGACAATGAAAATAAGAGTGGCAATGGCAATGGCAATGACAACGACAATGACAACGACAATGGCAATGGCAATGGCAATGAAAAGGACAATGGCTATGAGAATAGCAATGGCAATGGCAAAGGCAGTAAGAATGACAATGACAATGGCAATGGCAATGGCAATGGCAATGGCAATGGCAATGGCATTGGCGATGACAATGACAATGACAATGACAATGGCAATGGCAATGGCAATGGCAGTGGCAGTGGCAGTGGCAGTGGCAGTGGCAGTGGCAGTGGCAGTGGCAGTGGCAGTGGCAGTGGCAGTGGCAGTGGCAGTGGCAGTGGCAATGGCAATGGCAAAGGCATTGGCGTTGGCGTTGGCGTTGGCGTTGGCGTTGGCGTTGGCGTTGGCGTTGGCGTTGGCGTTGGCGTTGGCGTTGGCGTTGGCAATGGCAATGGCAATGGCATTGATATTGACATTGACAATGACAATGACAATGATAATTGCAATGGCAATGGCAATGGCAATGACAATGAGAATAGCGATGAGAATAGCAATGACAATGGCAATGGCGATGTAATGGCATTGACAATGATAATGTGAATGATAATAAAAATGACAATGACAGTGGTAATTGGAATGAAAATGACGAAGACAGTGACAGCGGTAAATCATGACAGTGACAATCATAATAACGCTAATGACATTGGCAATGACAATTACAAGGATAGTGACAGCGACAATGACAATCACTTCAACAATGACAATGAGAACGACAATGGCATCGACAATGGCATCGACCAAGGAAATGTAAATGCAGTTGTTTTCTTAGACGTAAAGCAGGCATTTGATACAGTTGATTGAGTTTCTATGGTATCTGTGGGAAATCACTTGATCGGTTTAACTCTTATTTGGAATGTCGTCATCAACAGAAATGCTTTGTTAATGGCGCCCTATCTGATATTCGCAATCTCAACTGCCGTGTTCCGCAATGGACAATTTTAGGCCCTCTATTTTTTTACTCTATCTTAACGATTTGCCAAATTGTCTGCCAAGTTCTTGTCCGAGAATGTATGTGGATGGCAGGCATTTGACTTTTGCACATTACGATATAAATGTCATTGATGAGTCTATGAATAGGGACCTTAATTTAGTCAATAATTGGCTTATTTCCAACAGCAGATACGGCATTCATGTAAAATAGTTTATTTTTAGTAATTAATTCCTAAACAAAGTTGTAATTAGGCATTGGATTTTTTAAAATTTTTAATGATGAATTTTACCGTGTTAAAATAAAGTTATCTTATCTTATCTTATCTAATGGCAATGGTAATGACAATGACAATGACAACGAGAATGAGAATAACAACGACAATTGCAATCACAATTAAAGACAATGATGTTGTCGTTGACAAGGGCGATGACGATGACGCAAACTCTGCATCTCCTCAACTTAACACAATAAATGTTCACTCAGGTTCTTGGGTTTACTGAATACTATGGCATTTATATACATGTCATCGGCTTCCCCGTAGGGTAAACCTGGATATATGTGGGGGAATACAAGGAGATGGATGGGATTCTTTGCCCGAGAGTGGGGAAATATCTTAACATTGTTTTACGATCAAAGATTTGGGGGTGAGGGAATTCACAAGTTTCAAAAGGATGTCACGGAGATTTTCTGCTGAGAGAGGACGCTGTCTTAACAGATTCCCCGATTCCCCCGGGAAATTCCGATAGTTTGCTTGACTGATTTTACAATACCCTTGGTTAGCCCGCGGGTCGACCCGACGGGGAAGCCTATTCATATTCAAATTATTTTGAGTCACTTACTAGACTAAGTACCTTCCGTGGAAATATTTGAAGAGCTGGTAGCTGAGGAGACTTCCTGATAACCACACCCGTAATTGTGTTCTTTTCAGGTTTAGCTTTGATATCCATATATTACTTGTTGACAGTTTCTGCAATCAATGAGCGAGTAGCTGAAGAGTCTGAAAATGAACATAAGGCTGGCGCAAGTCAAGGTTTAGTGGCCGAGTAACAGCCTGACTGAATAGCTTGGGGAAAATGTTGTGTCGGGGTGCATATGGCCAGACTTCCACAGCGGGGAATAATGTTTCATTATTTATGCGAAATTTAAAACCAAGCAGCGGGATACTGGAACACGATTAGCGACGCTGTTTCACAGACGTCCCTTTCCGGCGTGCAACAAAGGAGATAGGAAACGTCTGCACGCAGGCTAGAAATGTTCTGCATGGCTCAAGTATATACACCGCACAACATCAATATAAACTCGATTGCATGTTCACTCAATGACTAGTCTTCCTCACAGAATTTTTCGTCTTTCCTAAAAACGGAGGGTGAAATGAGTTATTTTCACCGGTCGAAGTTTGGAGGACTATCACTATTTTTATTTGCTTGCAGAATGCACAGTCCCTGTTGGAAAACGCAATCGAGGATTTAAAGACCGCATCTAGAAACAACAAACAAGCTAACGAAATGGACGTGGAAAAATACCAAAAGGCATATTTCATGACGATTGCTTTTAAAGATTTCGTTGTCAGATTTGCCGAATAACAAATAAATGACACCATTCCCCATTTTTAGAACCTGAGTGATAAATTAAGTGGGTATTTGAAATTTATTAGCATAATTGACAAAATCCAATTTGCATAATGTGACAGTAGTTTTTTATTTTTTTTTTCCGCTGTTAAGTTCTTTCAGATGCCACAGTTCAGTATGACATTATTTAAGTTCTGTTTAAAACTGAATGTTCGAGGACCTATTGTTAGAGAGATAAAAAATTAATGGCTCTGGCAGTCGCGACTATGCATTTGAGTTTCGCTTTCAAACCCAAAATTAAGGATCTAATATACATGTATTCATAGACTCACAAATTTATTGAGAGAAGGTCGAGAGCCGCCCATTTTCCGGTGTAGACTAAACCTAAATATCTCAGAATGAAGATAGATCATGTTATCACGTATGCATGTATTCTAAGATCTCCCACCGCGGAAAATTTAATTGTTTTTACCATCTATTCCAGATTTACAGTTTAAACTAGTCTTCTTCCAAAATTAGACAGAGTTTTATTTTGGTGAGACCGAAGGAGGAAACTCGATCAATATTCCCGCTGAAAATTTTAAAGAAAATAGTAGGTATGCCTTCCTTACATGAAGCATACGCTGCTGCCAAGTGACAAAACTTTGAATTAAGGGAACACATGTCTGCAGTTTTCTTGCCTCGGTTTCGGCTTGTTAATCAAACCAAGAAGCGATTTTTGTATGGGCCGATGAAGTTTCAAATTTAATGTAATGTCTACGATGGGAACGACAAAGCTTTAAGCCACATACACTGGGTTGGACTGGATTGGCAAGTTGTGATCACCACATGTGTACTGGTATAAAAAAAAAAAGATCAATCACGCTGCTCGATTACACCCGATGACTACTCCGTTGAGTTGAAGGATAGACGCTTTGCGCTATGACGATTTTGGAGAAATCAATTTTTACAGGGGTACGTTTTAGAGAATGATCCACATTAACAGCACTATTCAACCCTTGCTAATGGCCAAGTTGTTAAAAATTAATATTAGGGATCTTTAGCAACGACGACGGCTACAACAACGAAACATTTCAAAATATAATTTCTCGTTTCTGTAACTCCTTCTCGATTATTCCAATTTGTTTAACTTGGTAAACGCTGGCGATATGTCCAGGAACTAAATGGCTATGAGCGACGTCAAAGTAAGGAAAAGAAAGAAAATTTGTAGTCATGCACTCATGTTCTCAACGAAAGATAAAATTTCATCTTCACGTTTCACGTTGTTGTTTTGCAGAGAACGGCAAAGAAATGTACCAGAATGCAAGACGCACGTGCAGAAACATTGAGTTTTGCTGATTAAGCCTATTTTTAGTGGCATTCTTAATGCCGTCCCCGTTGCTTATGGTCCCTATTAATATTTTGCATAGCCCACTTTTTCCGGCCACAACTCGACCAGCTGTGGGGAGACGGGGGATCGCTCCCCATCCGTTAGAAATGTATTATTATTTTTTCTTTTTATAAGGCGTGTGTTGAAAGCACCGTGGACATAAGATATCTGAATCTCTGTAAAGAAAAACAATTAGAGTATTTTGAAATGAGCGGAGATTATTGCAATTTTCCCTTTATTTTATCTCTTTGTAGGTTCAGTTGTTCTAGGGGTCATGTACAAACGTCCTCATAACCAGCTCTTCAAGACAACACGGAACAAATCCAACATCACAAAGGAAAACTCGTATATGACAGTTAAATTCGAGTGAAATATTAAACTGCGCATAATTGTACAAAACACTAACTTGTTATATTTAGTCGAATGGTCATACATGACATTTGACCTATCAACCATCTGTCAATGCCTATATAAACTAGCTTGATCGCTAACCAGTGAAATATATTAACTACAATCTTTGACAAAAATGTTGAGAAAATTGAGCTTTGAAGCCTTTCTAGGAGCAAGCATTACAGTCAATTAGCCACCTGACTATTTAGCCTCCTATTGCCTTTGTTGCACGCGGAAAAGGGACGTCTGCGAAACAGCGTCGCTAATACACCTTCCAAAATGGCGGCCAATTTATTATTCTTTTGTTTACATGTTAATTAGCCCTCTTTACCTTATTTTCACTTCAAAATTCTTTTGTAACTTGTATATGTTGACGAGGCAAAGAGGGCTAATTAACATGCAACAAAAGAATAATAAATTGGCCGCCATTTTGGAATAAAGTGTATAGTGTTCCAGTATCCCGCTGTTTTCCCAGGATCTTGGGAAAGAACTGTGATTGGCAGCCTGGCAGTGGTCAACGTGCAAGCAAATTTTGATTGGTTTTCTTCTAAAACTGGTCTCCTGATGTACGTATCCATTATGCTGCTTAAATTTAGCGGGGTTTTCCAGTGAGTGAAAACGTGAAAACGGATCAAAACATGCAATGTTTACTATGGTTTTTAGCCATCGAAAATTTGAGCGACCGATCTAGAAATCTTGTCCAAGGCCACGGAGCGGAAATTCTCAGTTCGGTTCACTATGCATCTCAAAGGGGAACCCAACGAGCCAAATCAACCAAAAGCCGTAGAAAGGCATTTTTAAGTACCCTATGGTGTGTGAAGTTTGTTTTAAATGATGTTTTCATAAGCTAGAAGAAGTTCATCTGTTCGGATTCCCTTGCTGAAATTTTAATTGCCCGAAGATGTTAGGGAACAAAATCTTCCTTTGAGAAAATGCAAGCTGAAAAGAACTTTCCACGAACTTTTTAGGGAACTATTTTCTTTTCGAAAATGCTAGCTGACGTTTTAGACTGCCAAAAACAGCAATTACGACCTTTCCGAAAACCTTAGGGGCTATGATTTCCCAATTGCGAATATTTTAGGCCACGTTTTAGCTACGAAAATCCGAGTACACTCTTTAATCGTTGCCGAAAACCCAAGGCGAATTACCCTCCACCGAACAGATATCTACCGAAACTTGTCGTTAGGTGCTCCTGATCCCACATCAGCTTATATTTGTAAACAGTGTCTCAGAAAACTGCAAAAGTAAATTTGCACGAAGAGGACGATTTTTGAAGATTACCGTCATGATGATGTTTCAAAGCAGTTGCACTGGCTGCTCCCGAGAAACAAATTCTCTTAAAAGAATCGGTTTCGTCTACGCCGAACGATCATGGCTCCTCGCTAAGACTTCAACATACGTAAAGGTCGTCCCCACGGAGTCTACTCCCAACATTTCTCCAGTTAGGCCTGCAATCAGTGACCGAGTAACTGAAGAGTCTGAAAATGAAATACGACTGTAATGCAAATTAAGCCGCGTTCAGTGGCCAAGAAAGACTAAAGCCGGTGAGCACGCTGAGTGAAGAGCTGGAATTGGAAAGCTTGGGGAAAATGTTGTGTCGGGGTACATATGACCAGATAGCCACAGCAGCGGATAATATTTCATTATTTATGCGAAATTTAAAACCGAACAGCGGGATACTGGAACACGATGACCGACGCTGTTTCGCAGACATCCCTTTTCCGTGCGCAACAACGGAAATAGGAGACGTCTGCACGCAGGCTACTGACTATTAAGAGTGGGAGGAGAGCTTACACACTACGTTTGGAAAGAAGATCAGTTTTGTAGCACCTAATCGGCAAAATTTACAAGGTTTCGATTTGTTTTGCTCAAGGTTCTCTTAACTGACCAGGTCTGCCTTTGAGCTGTTAGTTTCGTAGCAGCTGCATTTAATCTTCTTGTCAGTTATGTGCTATCAATCACAGTTAGGTAACTGGCTATAGCTGCATGATCAGGATATCGCATTTTACTACTTATTACCTTATTCAGGGAACTTAACACGATAATAGCATCAGCCACAGTGTACCCTCGGCGAAAGGTGTTGCCAAGAAATATCACCTTGGTGTTCAAGAACATTAAGGTTGGATAAGGGGTGAAGGTGAAGTAAGGGATAAATTATATCCATTGAATGGAAACTAGGCGAATTATGAGAGGAGTAAGGTGAGCTGCTAATGAATATCCTGATTAGGCTGCAGGTGGATTTATTATGCGATGAGAGTGAGCTTCCACACAAAAATTGAATAGTGGAGCCGAGTTCTAGCCCTCCATGTTTATTACCATTGGACGTACTGTATATATATAATACTAAGAGAAGAATACGGAGAATAGGTGACCAAAATGTTATTAAGCAATTAGCAATGGCCTTATTTAATAAATATTAAAAAGCGAGCGCTACTAAGCTTGGCGACTTAAAAAAAAATGCAAACAATCGAAAGTCGCGGGTTAATGAAGTTTAAAGAAATTAACGTTAGTATGTCAACTACATTTTGACGAACGGGTTTTTACCTTGATGCCAGCTTCTCCTATTGTTCTTGATTACTTTACAGTCAACTCGAGCTCTGGTAACCTTTTTTTAGAGAAATCCGGAAATCCAAGGCGGACGCCACCTAGGACGCTGTTCAAAGATAAACAGGGCGGACCATACACTAATTAACAGTATTGATCTTCAGTTGAAAAGCCCATAAATTTTATTCATGATGCTTGCATATAAAACTCTCGTAAACGCAAGTTATAATCACTTTGATTGAGAGAAGAGCAAAGAAAAGTGAGCGAAATTATTCTTGTCAAGTGATTGATTGTTTTCAAGTGCACACGTCTGTATAACCATTTACTCATTAGCATAACTAGTACTCACTGACCATTCATGACAACCAGAAAACAATGGAGTCAACTAGGCTCGAAGTTCAAAGACGCTCAGTTGCGCTTAAAAATGTTACAGGTCGGTAACGTTTCTTTATTAGCAATTCGCAGAAAAAGCTGAAGAAATGTCTTCATTAGAACTTCATTCATGCTGCGCACAAGACCTGACAAAGGTTGGCGGCACGCGCTTCTTCATGGAAAGTAGAGTTTTTGTCAATTAATGGTTTGTTGACGATTAAGAGACAAAGACGAGAAGACAATGCACAACGGCCATGAAAGCGTTCAACGAAGATTTTAAATCTCGCTCTCGGAAATTTGCTAAGCGTCGGTTCTTACAAACTTTTGTTCTAGAAACAAAAGAGCCTCAAAGCTGCAAACAATAAAAATGCCCATAAAAGGAAGTTAATCCAGTGCCATTATCTACCAAAAATTAAACACAAAGTTTGATATGGGCTGCCATGCAGAGAAAATTACCAGCTCAGAAAAAGTGTGCGTCTGCAGTCACATGACACATTTTGCTGTTCTCATTGACTTCACTGACACTAGCTCATGGCTGGTAAGATGGTGCATCTACTTCACACACTATTATAATAAAGTAACATTTTATGATCCAGGTAATTCTATCGCTAAACTTCTATCATATCTAGCCAATCAGATTTCGAATTTAGTTCAGTTGGTAGCTGTTATGTGGTTTATCATGAATAGCAATACAAGGAGGAAGTATATGCTGGTAACGATAATCGTGAGTGATGTTATTTAATTGGCAGCTCTGTTTACCCAACTCTAGGTTTCTGTTTTCAAGAACAGCTGCCATGCTTGGTTTAAACATCCTTAGGGTTCTACACTTCCAAGATTCTCTTTGAAACACAAAACGTACTTCTTCATTATGAGGAATCCGCGTGTTTTGTCTTCTGATCTTAGTTAACACTGATAAAAGCACTTTTAACCCTGTAAAATTCTCTTAGCCTCGTTTTGTGTATGTACGCCAACGACTACTAAGTGCATTAATGACTTACTGTATAGGTGAAGAAGAAGCCATACTTGGTGCAATCTACTTTCCTAAACGCGCTAAAAATAAATCCTCAACTTTCCCCACCAAAATTACAGACAAAAGGCGCTTGCTTGACCCAGGTGGTAGACGGAGAGTTATGTCATCCGCTCTTCGCACGATTGTTATGAAATATTTTCTAATTAATCCGTTCTTCCTTACATTATATCCTAAAACAGCCTCAAAGTGAGGTCGACTTGTTGAGAATCCTCACATACGTGGGTTTGGCGTTGTCTCTTCTTGGAGCAGTTATCACCATAATCTGCTACCTTCTGTTAACGTAAGTTGTTGTAATAGTGGATTCAGTAAGTGACTGTGAATATATGAAAATCGTATATTTGAACTGCGGATTAAAGGAATGAAGATGTGAATGCTATTTGCTCCCGAGTCTAAAAATGTCGTCCGTTTTTACTCGTGGATACGCGAAGCGTGGGAACGAGTATTGTTAGGGGGCAGATTATGCAAATTTGTCACTCACTCAGATGTAAACAAATCGACATGTCAACGGTATACCAATAGATATCGATTTTCCGAAGTATTGCCGAAACACCTCTATCGGCTTTCCAAAGTAATGTCTGAGGAGCAACAGTCGAACCGATGAACGGAATGAAAAACGTAAAGTAACTTTATTTCAGCTCGGATCGAAAGAAGTAAACGGCAAAAGGAACGTCCGATCAAACAGCCGAACGGCGAAAGAAATTATAATCAATATTCCGTCACAAGCGCAGCTTCTCCTTCGTTCATCCAATTCACGATCTGTGGAAAAAATATATGAGCCATTCAACCCAAGATATTTTCCAAGTGTGTACAGGAATTGACGACGAAAACTTTTGACACCAATATTGCAGCATTCGCGAAGCCATTCTCAGCGTTGGAAATAATATTCTAACGAAAACAATACAATCTAAAATTAAATTATTTTTAGGTGGCGCCATCGCGTCTAGCCACAATGTAAACACAAATACTCTTCTTTTTAACTAAACGCCCCATTTTTTCAGTAAAAGTTTTGAATGAAACTTGATTATTTTTATATCCAAAAACATGGCGTCGATGGTTGTTAATGAAAACGACGGCAAATGTTGCGTTTCCGACCGGCAGTAAAAAACACGATTTGCATATGTCAAATTTCGGTTGCGTTCACGTTCGTTCGACAGCTTTGTGTAACAATTTTCTCGAAATACTGCAGTGTGTTGGCTGGCTTCGTTTTGGCGAAATCGTCCTTTCGCCTGATATTTATCCGACCATACGGACAAGACAGAAACCTTTCAAAAGGAGCACATTTTTTTTAACTCCCACGATATCTCCCTGCCTCGATAATTCATTCAAACGCGAATATGTAAATATGAACCCCGAGGTTAAATTGTGCTAACCCATTGACTACCAGCTGTTTTTACGTTTTCGGAGTGATTTTCCACCTATAAACGATGAATAGGTTTAGGACAAGCTTTTGGCCGGCACGGGTGCCAATGGCTTAAATAAGACATAATTTTTTTTTGATGTTGATATTTTTTATTGCTCAGCTACTTAAACAAAAGCCTTTGAGGCTAGTAACATATCAACGCTATTTTATTTGAAAACAACCATATGCTGCAAGATATGGGGAGGAGGGTACTACTTTCTGGCCAGTACTTAGATTCAAGGTTGAAGTTGCACGAAAGCCAGTTTGAGGGGGTGGTGATTTTAAAAACTAGACAATAGAGGTCGAGTAGGAGCCACCAGTGATGGTCAGGACTCGATGATCATCTCATCTAGGGTAATTGAGTTTGATACTGTGGCTTGTCACGTGACCAGGCCAACTGCAAACCCAGGAGGTAATGTTAAGTGAAGCCTGCCCCTTCTAAGTTACCCCCCCCCCCTAGAAATTGTTTTAACTGTATAATCTTAACTCTGACCCTGGATTTAAACTATCACCAACCATGACCTTCACTGGATAGTGTTAAAAGGACCGGTCGCGTGACCTCTATTTTTCTTTGTTAACCCATTGACTACCAGCTGTTTTTACGTTTTCGGAGTGATTTTCCACCTACAAACGATGAATAGCAATTTGTGACTCTTTATTTGAAACTACCAGGGAAAAGTGGTGCTGTCCTAAGGCACTGGAGGCTCAAGGTTTCTGAAAACGTAATTTTGACGAAGCTATTTTTTATCCGTGAAGCAACAACAATGGCCCAAGTTCGATTTTTGTTAAGTTTACAGCCATTTTTCATCTTTAGCGGCTGCCTGATGAGAATCATTAAGCGTGACGGTAGCTAAGAGTCCACTTTCTCGAAGAATCGAGCAAGGTGATGTACTTTGTCGTCGAATTTGGCCGGTCGGACACTTAGTACCTTTGGGACTCGACTACTGATGAATTTCTCGACCTACCGCCACATATTTTGGAATTTGTGAGCACTGAAGATGACCACAAGCGGTAGGTGGTAGGTCGGAGTGGCTGTAGACTTAGTTTATATGTGCAAGAACTGGGGGAAGGAACGGGCGCTGTCAAAAATTCTCGTTAGTTCCCAGCATGCAACGCGCTCGAGATGTTGAAAATGTCGGGAAGGCCCGAATGCCCTGGAACAAAATGCTGTATCTACGCTCGGAAGAAGAATATGGACAAAAAAGTCATTTCTAAGCTAGAACAAGGACTGAATTTTGTTATGATGGTTGAAGTTTGGTTTTACGACGATGATATCTTTAAAAAACGTAAAGGCAAAAAGGGGCATTTTTGTCGTTTCTCTTTGACGTTAAAAACGGTCAGTTTCGTTCTTGTCCAAACTCAAAAGGTCATATTTGGTAAAAATCGCTACGTTTCTTGCGTTTATTGAGTATCCAAATTTAAAGGACATTCCATTTCGTGCTCACAACTAACAGTTATGGCAATATTCGTGCGATTGAGAAAGTTGCAATGTTTTGAAGCGTGGGAGTTTTTTACGGCCAGTTTTGGCCGGCACGGGTGCCAATGGGTTAAACTCATGAACAATACAATTGATGCTCAAAAGAACAGGACGTTTCGGGACGCATTAAAAAGTTGTTTAAAAAAGAGTTTCACCCGTTGAAACTAGTTAAAACGCCGTTTTCTCGAGTCACCTTGGCTTAATCCCCCTTATCGCAAATAAGGTCATATATCCACGACTTCTTCACAGTTGTACTTTGATTCTTCTTCTTGCTCGTCATCGTCGTCGTCGTGTTTCATCCACAAACCTCATTTCCGGCGTTCTGCGCAAGTGCTAACGAAAAATAAGACAACTAGAATGCCAATTCGATGTTCGATTATTTAAAGAAGACACGGAATATATCACGTACACGAAAACGTCGATTTAGCTTTTGTTTTAAAGGTTTTAACATGGCCAGACTAAACTGCAGATGTTTTCAATGGCAAATTCTGGCCGCCGTGTTTGTTCCCCTGGCCGCTCCATACTAAACTCTGTAATTCTGAGCGGTACATTTTGCCGAATATCTCAAGTGCGGAATATCACACACCATCCTCTGAGACTTTGACAAGTACTTTATTTATTATTTTTCTACAATATCTCAAGTTGTTGACATTAGGTTTTTTGAACGATAAGCGATGTTATTTTTGACCTTTGCACTGGCCGCAGAAACCTTTCTCTCTTGTTAAGAGCACTGTCTGTTTCAAGTGACATACAAAACAGTTTCACTCTGCTGAATATTTTTCTCCTCACATTTCACCGAGATCCCAGTAACGTATATGCAAAAAATTATCCGTTATTTAATGCAAGCTAAACTCCTAGGGTCAAAAGCCACTAATCAATCATTGTTTTTATGGGTCATCGTTTTCTAGGTAGTCGGATTTCTATGTCTTCGTTTTCTAGACATCCATTACTCAAATAATGTTGAATGCACTTGCATGAGAAATGCGATATATTAGAGAAGGCAGTACATCTAACTGTACATCACCAACACAATGCCATAGTGAAAATAAAATTTGGAAAGGAATTCAGATCTCGTTATACCAGCTTTGTCATAATATTACAGCCGTGAAGCAGTGAAGCGGCAAATTGCAGTTTTCGATGGCCTCTTGGAAGGCCGAGTGAAGGCCAATATGGTCTACAGTTGCTATTTGGCTGGCTAGCTGACTGGCTGGCTAGCTAAATAACTGGATAGAAGTTGCCTTGTTGATTGATTGATGGATTGATTGATTGATTTGATTGGTTAGTTGGTGGATTGATTGACTGATTAATTGATTGATTGGTCGACTGAATCATCGCTTGGTTTCATGCTATTTAACGTTTTAACCAAGAATAAATGCCTTATACCTGTCTTGTATATCTCTTGGAATTTCTCTATGTAAATGACAACTCAGAAGATTATTTGTACCTTCAGCATGGTAACATTTTTTAGGTTTTTCTCTCATTATTTATTTCCTTGAATGACTTGTTTGTTTACCTGCAAACAGAGACAAGGAATCACCTTTATGTCAGATTCGTATGACTTTGGTCGCCTCTCTGTTACCAGGACAAATCACTTTCCTTGCCGGGATTGCTGCAACCGAGAACAAGGTAGACCAAAAGTGAACTCAGAAATATTATAATGGATTATTATTAACGAAGGGTAGGGCTGAAAGAGGAATGGACGAAAGGATGGGATAAAAGGCTGATTGAGAAATGGACAGATGAATGAATAAAAACTGTAAGAACGAACTACTGAGTGAGTGAGTGATTGAATGAATGAATGAATGAATGAATGAATGAATAAGTGAGTGAACGAAACAACGAACACTTCTGCTGATCTTTTGATTGATTGATTGATTGATTGATGGTTGGTTGATTGACTGATTGATTGATCATTTGAGTAACTGATTGATCATGACTCACTGGAAGATCGGTCAATTTATCTGAATTCTATCACGTTTTTACAGGGAGCCTGTGTAACAGTGGCGGCTCTAATGCAGTACTTCTTCATGACAGCATTGTGCTGGATGCTTGTGGAGGGAATTTTCCTTTACTTGTTTGTTGTTAAGGTTTACAACGTGAACCACAAAGTGTCTGTGTATCATGGCATGTCGTGGGGTAGGAAGAGTTGCTATCAAGTTGGTTCAGATATGAACATTTTAGGAAGAGTTAAAACCCATGACATTCCATTTCGTGTTCGCAGGATAGGAGACTTTTGGAAGGTCCAAGCTTAACGAAAACTGTGACTCCGACCTCTATTAGGAGCTGATCTAATGTTCAAATGAAATTAAATTCCTATCATACAGGTTGGACCTAAGTGGGAGCTACTGTATTTAAAATTACAATCGTTGTGTTTTGAGGTAAGGTAGCGCTATTAAATAACAAAAAAAAAAAACAAACAAACAAACAACAAAAAAAAAAAAAAAAACACCAGAACAGCTTTTTGGATGAGAGATCTTTTCAGCCAGTTGCGTTTATTTGGCCAAAGAGCTTATATCTGAAGCAAAACACTTGCGATGCGTAAGGAAAGGTACATTTTTTTTTTTCAAAGAAAGTTCCCCAACTTATACTTTCTGGAAAAAGGAGTTGGAGTAGGGACAGATTTCTCGTTACTGGCAGTTACAAATTTGCCACTGCTCTTGGTTACCCCTAGCTTATCTGTCACCCTTGTAACTCCATCGTCATATGTCAGGGTTTCCTGCAGTTTGGTCGCCATATCACTGAGTATTGCGGCAGGAAAAGGCGGTGTCGAAAGTTTTGTCGGCAATAAACAGTAAGGTTGACTGTTCATATTGAGTTTAATGTTTACATATTTCTTGTTCATAAATTATTGCCCATACGTTCCCGCGTCGTTTTCAAATCTATAGCAAGCTGAAGAATGTTTTCTTGGTTGATTGAGTTTTATTTATTCGTGCATTATTAATTATTATTCGTTTTTGTTATTTTGTCTTCCTAAGCTGCTGGCTCTCACCTGGAAACACTTCCATCTGGATACTGTTTGCATCATTCGTCTTTATTATCGAGCTTGTAAGCAACGTATGGTTTCTTTATACACGTTTGCTAACCAAAAGGATACAAAAACCATACTCCAAAGTTAACAGCATAAAATTAACAATAGAGAGCTTAAGTAACGACGATGGCGACGGCAACGATAACGGCACAAAACAATGGGATTAATGAGTAAAAACAATAGCCTTGCACGTGCATTCTACATTTTGGTACATTTCTTTGCCGTCCTCAGCAAAACAACAACGTGAAATGACCAAAGTTTAGGTTTTGTGGAGAACGTGAGCGTATGACGGTGAACTCTTGTTTCTTTTTCTCAACTTCAACGCCTCCAAAGAAATTGGAAAAATCGCGAAAGAGTTGCAATAACGACAAGCTACATTTTGGAATTACGTTTTCCTCGCGTTTGCCGTCGTCGTTGCTTAAGCTCTCTAATTATTATTCAACACGTCGTATCACTTTCTAAATATGGTCATATTGAATTCGATTTTCGTCGTGCGCACTCAACAGTTGTCCTTCGATGTACGTAATTTCATTTGTTGTGTCTGAAATATACTCAGTAAATTGTATTTTATTATCAATGTGTTGAAAAACGAAATAATTATCCGACTCAGTCTTTGGGAATATCCAATATCGCAGCATAGTTGTTAATTATTTTTAGAGATCGCGAGGAAGATCGCCAGATACTTAGCCCACGAGGCCGTAAACAGAGGTACCGTTAAAGCTCTATTAAGCCCGCACCCCCCCTCTCTCTCTCTCTCTCTCTCTCTCTCTCTCTCTCTCTCTCTCTCTCTCTCTCTCTCTAATACGCCCCCGTTTGGAAGTCGTTTTTTGTAATAAGCCCCTCCTATTCCCTCTTACGAAATCCACTTCAGCAGGACTGTTGGTTTATTTTTAAAGAAATACACACTCAAACACATAATACTGTTTGTTACTCTTTATTAAATAATAAATAATCAAGTTACACTGCATTTGTTCGAGTTTCGTACGAAAACTATTATAAGACAAAAACGGCGTGTTTGAGATTTCAAATAACCCCGCAATGTAATAAGCCCCCGTCAATGAGGTCTGAAATTAAATTAGCCCCCCCCCATCCCCCCCGGGGGGAGGGGGCTTAATAGAGCTTTTACGGTAGCTAAAGTCAGGGGATATTCCGCAAGATAGAGCAGGATAACTGTTTTGTTATTGAACATATTGATAGTAACGCACAGTTTACAGAGTTTATTGCAGAAAATGAAATAGAACGTCGGCCTTTTTCTTCCCGACACACATATATCCCAGGATATCTGTTGTATCCGTATAACGATTTTTAAGGTGCAGCATGACCATATTTAAACAGTGTTACAATGTTTTCAAGTCAAGTCAAGTCATCTTTATTTAGGCAGGGTGGCCCTTTAAGCACTAGGCTAGTGTCAATAGGAGCCCTGCCTAATTAATGACTACAACAGGATAAAAAGAAACGTGACATAGTCATACAGAATTGAAAACAGTAAAAATAATAATAATATTAAAATATACAATATCTTATCTCGTAATTATGTTGTTTAAGAAGGTTCTTATTATTGGAGAGCGATGTAGCTTCCTTTAATGTTCTAGGTAATTTATTACAAAGGACCGAACCTGAATATCTGAAAGTGGTTTTTCATAAACGTAATTTAGGGGTCCGTACGTGAATGCCATTTCTAAGTCGTTGCTATTTCGAGTGCTTTATGATAAAAGCCAATTAACTGACAATTGACGTTCGGCCTCAAAATAGTAACCCTAAATCATTATTCTGATTTTGATTCTATATTTGTTAAGGTGAACATGATAATTCTCGGGCAAGTGATCAAGGAAATGCCGTCCATGCGCCACGCAAAAGACAAGCAGATGAAACAGATCAGGTGAGAGTAACTATTATAGTCTATTCAAAAGCGAAACACAATGAACAAAATTTGAAACTTAATTCTTAAACATTAGAGTGGTTTTTGAATTTACCGACGCACTAGCAGTTCCCGACAAACCTAAACAGAGTAATGGACCAATCATATCTCAAGGCATATACGGGGTCAAGTCATCTGGTGTTTGTTTGCCTCTCGATAGTTATCGAAGTGGGCGGGATTTGCCAACCAGTCACAGGGCGAAATAGAGCAACACCAAAGGAAACGAGGAGTAATTTCGACACTTGACTGTAAACTGCTCTGAGGGAGGAGTAGACTTCTCAACTTCTCAACCAGATGATTCTCCGCACAACTGCTTATGGGGACTGATGACGAGATAAGGCTGTTTTTATACACTAGAATTTTTTAATTTTGTTTTCCTGTGATTGTGATTGGTTTTCAATAAAAAAAAAATGAAATTTAGATTTCTACTTTTTTGGCAATTATTAATTTTGAGACTAAAGGTTCCTTTATGTTTGCTTCTTTGTTGTATACTTGGCATCAAAGAACGCGCAGTATTGACTCCCCTGTTTAGGATCACGTGGTTGTTTGGCCTTCTGACTCCAGCACTCAAAGTGTTTCTCTACAGTTTTGTCATCCTTAACTCCTCACAGGTAAATTAAGTGTCTAAAGTGGTGTTAACACGTTGGCAATACCTGATTCTCTTACTGGAAAGAAAACATTTACCAGCAATATTTATGGTGTCTCTATGTAATTAAAAAGTTGACTAAAACGCAGCGCAACATTTTTACCACTAAACAAAACAAAAAGTCACGTTGGTTGGAGAAACTTGTATAAACGCTTCATGACACAGGTTAACACTTAAGTTCAAAATTAATCAAATGTGGTTTAGTGAGGACATAGTTAATAGAGGGAAATGGTTACGAAACCTAGTTAAGTTCTTTGTTATATGTTTTTGTTTGTTATTTTGGGGGTTGGCCGTGAACAAATAACAATAGGTGGTTACGCATGTTCATGCAAATAACCAATAGAAACATTGCGATTATGTAATTCATGCGTAGTACATGAGTGTAAAACAAAAGATGTGCATCGTCATGGACCTTCCAACATAAATCGTGGCCTCTTTGTCTTACCCCTTTGATGTTTGCCGGGCTTCATAACCATTTTCCTCTATTAACTGTGAGTGACAATTACTACTGAACTGATAAATGGAAAAAAAAATGGGAAGAGCGGGGGAGGAGAAAGCAACATTGCGCGAAAATAGGCTAGATTCATGGTCTAAGAGGCTACTTTGTTATAGTCCGTCTAATTTATTCATCCAGCCAGCCAGCCCGCAGCCATTGATCCATCCATCCACCCACCCATCTATGATAAAGCCATTCGTAAACTGATTTGTTTAATCTTTAATCCAGCATTGTCTTAATATACTTTTATGTCAGCCCCATTTTATGAACAAACAGTGTATTATGGACTATTATCACGTTAGACAGGGGGTTCTGCATGGGGACGCACTAGTTTGGTGAAGACCTGGACAACAACTACTGAGACCAAATCCGGTTGGAACAAATTTGGCCACCGAAGTGACATGTTTTATTACAAACAACAGACCAGACTGACGATAAACAAATTACGTCTTCAGCAAAGGTGAGGCGGAAAAACCGCCATCACCTGAGTAGTACTACATACAATTACATATGGATAAAGAAAATAGTCCACAAGGCTGGCGGAAGGGGAGGCGGTGGAAAATAATTGAGACTTGTCTTCAACCCAGTACTGATGTGCACGGTGTGATGGTGGACGATCAAAAGGGGGAGAGCAAATAGCGAGTCTCGGTTAAGAATACTATTGGCCGGAACGCCCCGCTTCTTGATTGGTCAAAATCTGTCAGGAATGTTAGAGATTCTTGTGGGCTATTATCTAAGAAATGACTTGACATAAAATGACATTATGTTCTGACCATAACGTCCGGTTTTTTATTTCTTTCGCCGTCTGGCTATTTGATCGAACTTTCCTTTTGCCATTTATTCGTTCGCTCTGAGCTGAAATAACGTTACTTTACTTTACTTTTGTCATTCCGTTCGTCGGTTCGACTCTTGCTCGTTAGACATACCTCGAAAAGCCGATAGAGGTGTTCCGGCCATATTTCGGAAAATCGATATCTATTTTGTCTGCCGTTGACATATCGATTTGTTTACATCTGAGTGAGTGAGTGACATAATCTGACCCCCAACAATACTCGTTCCTACGCTTCGCGTATCCACGACTAAAAAGGAAAACAATCCTGATAGTTTGGATAGGTAATCGCATGAGGCCGAGTAAAATTAAGGATTAATATCACTTGTGCCAGTTTTCAGAAAGTTGCTGAAATTGCCCTCGTCGCGCAAAACATAAGTGATACTAATCCTTAATTTTACGAGGACTCATTGCGATTAAGTGTTAATAACGTAAGTGCAAACGTTGCTTTCAGTTCTTAAACAGAAGAAACACAGACGGCGAAAAACATGTACAGTCAGCCAAGCGGAGGAAAACCACTCGTTCGCTTGTCATACAACAAACAAACGATTTGACTAGCTATTGGTTTGTGCCCAAAACGAGTAGATTGTTATTTATATCCAGTCGAGACAAAAATACAAGTTTCATTCCTGAACAAAAGTAACAACGATTAAACCAAATGCTAAGCTTCGAAGG
>JAEMWC010000907.1:100000-157500 GCA_016490735.1 Pachyseris speciosa
GCCCTTACTGGGTAACTCTTACTTACAGTACGCGTTTGACGATATTTTGTTAATTGCTATGCTAGTGAACATGTCCAGTGGCAACCGAACTATATTGCCACTTTCAAAAGCAGAGTTGAAGTGCTGTCCTTAGGCAGTCCCCTAAGCAAGGCATTCTGTTCCTCGGGCATCTCGCAAAATTATTTTGAAACAAAAAGACATTGTCAAAGTTCGATCAGATGGAGAACTATGATCGTTAAAACTCTTTGTTTGGTCATTACTCAGACAAGTTCTTGTCATATCTTTAAAAAGGCGTATTTTATTGAACTAAATGAGCAGAAATTACGTACCTCACTATTTCGGGCGCAATGAAGGGCGAAAATAAACAATCCCTGTTTAAATAATGGTAAGAAAATGTCAATATTCCTTTTTCTGAAGACATCATTTCATTAACTTACTGTTTAAGGGGAATTAGCAAGAGATGAGTGAGGTTGACGGGTGACGTGGGTATACGCTAGTCTCCTTCGCAGCCGTTATTTGGGTCGTCACGCATCGCTCCTCCCCACTAACGGCTGCTCACTCGAGCTTTGCATTCCTTTCCCTCAAACTGACCAATAAGGAGCAGGCTTGCATTTTCTAGAAACCTGGTCCTAGTCCTCGTCTTGCTGTGTTTTTGGTGGCAAATATAATGAGAAATATGATTGACGCAGCTGCTAAGAATTGCATGCATTTTATTGGTTCTCGGTAACAGAGGGAATGGAATGCAGAGCCCGAGTGAGCAGCCATTAGTCGGGAGGAGCGTTACGTGACGACCCTAATAACGGCTGCGTAGGAGACTATGTATACGCAAGCACAGACATCGGTATGCTGTAGTTAAGTACATTGCATGGCTGAAAGTTAAGATCTGATATCCATCTGTAACTATGAGCGACAACGCCGACTACAACAATGTCTTCCAAGATGAAATACTAGTCCAAGACATTGCTAGTACTCGCAATAAAATATGATGCTCCAGTAACAATTTGCTAACTGGTATGACTCTCCCCCCAATAAGAGTTGAAACTTACATACCCATTTTCAAACATCTGACTGTTATTCGGCATGTTTCGAATATTATAATGGATTGAAAAGGCATTGCTGAGACCCAAGGGGAGTTTGGGATCTCGATCTAATCCGATACAGCATAGCTGCTTGAAGAAAGTGAAAATCATGCCCGTGGTTTTGGTCGCGCGTTTCAAGAAAAGCGTCATAGTTTTTAACCTGTATATTCTATCTTTTTTGTTTGGTGTCTCTAGCATAAAAAAATTCCTTTTTACGTCGCTGACCTTTGACCGACTTTAAGAATAAATCATGATTGTTGGACAAAATTATTGACTCGTCGTGTCGTGGTTTCGTTTCGTCGCTTCGTCTCGTCGTTTTGTCGTTTCGTTTCGTCGTTTCCTCGCTTCGTCTCTTCGTTTCGTTGTTTCGTCTCGTCGTTCCGTCGCTTCGTTTCGTCGTTTCGTTGTTTCGTCGCTCCGTTGCGTCGTTTGGTCTTGTCGTTTCATCGCTTCGTTTCGTCGTGTCGTTGTCTCGTCTCGTCGTTTTGTCGTTTCGTTGTTTCGTCTCGTCGTTTTGTCGTTTCGTCGTTTCGTCGTTTCGTCTCGTCGTTTCGTTGGGCCACTCCGCTCCTTCGTTTCGTCGTATTTATACTGCGCTAGAATGGGAACTAGAAAAGCTACTATTGCATCTCGATTACATGAAGTAGTTACTTGTTATTCCATCTGGATTACATGAGGTAGTTGCCCGTTATCAGGCAAGCTGGGCAGGAGAGTGTCTGAAGAAATATAGTACTACGTGATGAAGGTACGAGACCTCCAATTGCCATTTGTTTTAAATCTTCAACGCATTCTACGTGCTACATCTGTGGGTATTGTTTTGGAATGTGGATCAGTCGAATGCTATTAGTTTCAGATTATATTTAATAACGGGACATTTTGAAAACACAATAATAAAAGTCAGCGAGAGTAATCGACGTTTCGAAGGCATCTTGATTTCATTTTCAGGTTTACAGATAATGGTTAGATGGTGGTATTTATACTGTGAATGTGTTCAAGCTCTTAAAGAATGTGTTCGAAGGTGTCAATACATATGCTCGAAGATGTTTAATAAATGAACTTTGGGTCCAATTGATCTTAGGGTGAAAATCGGAACAGGGTTAGAACCAGTGTACACAAGTCCTAAAATCAGTGACAAGCTGAAGCTGCAACAGGCGAAGCCTGCTTTAGTCATCAGTACTTGCGTTGTTTACGTCTTCAAATGTTTGTTGTGGTTGCTGTTGTTGTAGTTTTATAAATATATTTATTTACTAAGAAAAAAAATGTTAGAGTATTAAAGTAGATGTAGGTAGTGCACATACAGTCCAACAGTACATACAGACTTACATTACAACAATACCTACAATACTACACCACTATCTCATTGAAAACGTATTTATAACAAAATTTAAAGACATACTATACAACAATACTACCTACAATACAACACTAGTATCTATTTAACTAATTAACAAACTTATTGGCGACGATACTACTCTAGTAGAAAGTTCCATTTATCTTAAAAGTCTTGGAGCATGTTGTTCTTGGTACCAATGTATTTTTCTATTTGTAATTTGATGTTTAATTTTGCTTGGAAGCTGGGAGAACTCCATTCCTTCTGCAATCCCACAGATACAACTTGCCAATGATTATCAAATAAAATAGCAGGGGGGCATTTTGAGGAGATGACTCCAAGAAGAGCATCTCGTGGATTGAGACATATTTGTTGATTTCTTACCTGGAGAAAATATAATTCTAAGGCTTTCCAAAACTTATTTGATTGAGGACATAAGATGGTACAAAGTTTCCTCAGTTTCATGATTGCGGAGAGAGCAATAATAGTTTTCAGGAAAAACCGATTTTATACAATTTATCGTTGGTGTAAGGGATTAAATTTAGCAAAAAAACTTTTTATTTAATTGTAATGCTTTAAATTAAAGTTCACAAGTGAAGGTATAATAATAATCACTTTATTTAAGTCTCAAATCTTTTTAGCCGAGCACAGATGCTCTACTAATTTGGTACACTTAATAAAATCAACTCTAAATAAAGAAGAATCAATCAAATCAAATGTTGTTTTTTGTGGAGAGGGGAAAACCAAGAGTACCCGGAGAAAAACCAGTGAAAAACCTCTCGGAGCAGAGTAGAGAACCAACAAGCTCAACCCACTTGTGACGCCGATGCTGGGAAGGAAGGCGAATGCCCTCGCAACCCTGCTCTCCCATTGAGGAAGGTGATAAATTTTTTCAAGTTGTTCTTCTGCGTGGTGTTAAGGCCCTACACCTGGCATCGTGTTTTCAGTTTTATAGAATTGCTAAAGAAAACTAAATTACCTGATCTATAAAATGCTCTTTAGTCGCGAAAGAAAGCCGAAACTCAACACACAATCGAACTCAAGTAATTTCCAAAACAATACCCACATATGTAGTACGTAGAATGCTTTGAAGATTTAAAACAAATGGCAATTGGAGCCTCATACGTACATCACGTAGTACTTCAATTCTTCAGACACTCTCCTGCCCATCTAGCCTGATAACGGGCAACTACCTCATGTAATCCAGATGCGATAACAGGTAACTAATTCATGTAATTGAAATGCAATTGTAGCTTTTCTAGTTCCCAGTCTAGCGCAGTATAAATACGACGAAACTAAGGAGCGGGGCGGACCAACGAAACGACGAGACGAAACAACGAAACGACAAGATGAAACGACGAGACGAAACAACGACACGACGAGACGTCGAGACGAAACGACGAGACGAAACAACTAAGCGAAGAGACGAAGCGACGAAACGACGAAACGAAGCGACGAAACGAAGCGACGAAACGAAACCACAAAACGACGAGACGAAATGACGAAACGAAACCACGACGCGAGGTGTCAATAATTTTGTCCACGATTTGCCTCCATAGTTTTCGTGCGCTTTTGAAAAGCCAAGAGATCTAAGATTCCCATGTGGAACACTGTTGGACATTTTTGTTGTCATAAGTAATAAATAATACTCTTAGATAAATCAACCCTCTTGTCCACTTTAGAGCCACAGAAGAGCAAAAAACAGCCTTAAACGCTTTCCAAAATATTTTGTTTTTCCAAAATAGCATTTTCCGCAAAAATTGGGCTCCTTATAGGTAAATTCGAACGGGATTCCGCAAAAAACGCCTTTTTCTTGAATTATCTTACAATCGAGACATCATAGTCGTAATATTTAGCGAAATAACACGGAAGCAATGAGTTTTTGAGATCACAAGTTTATTGCAAAACTCACGGATACATAAATTGCTCCTATATTAAAATGCAAAAATATGAAGTACTTTGCGAACTGTTAAGTTTTCTGGAATTTTATAAACAAAAAGGATACCATTTTCACAACCCTTAGAAAAAAGTTCAGTATATGTATACACATTTGTCGGACGGCAGACATATAAACACCTAAATCTTTGATTTTATTCAAAATATTCATCAATGCACAGAAAATCTAATGTTTCAGAGGAATGTGAGCCACTGTTACAACAAAAGCAGATCATAAGGAGATTACACCACTTAACTCAGACACTATCTGGACACTGCATTTCAAAATTAGAACCCATGCTGCAGAAATTCTGCGGACTCTCATGACCGAAGCTGCAGAAATTTTGCAGCCTCCAATGACCCATGCTGCAGAAATTCTGCAGTCTCCAATGACCCATGCTGCAGAAATTCTGCAGCCTCCAATTACCCATGCTGCAGAAATTCTGCAGCCTCCAATGACCCATGCTGCAGAACTTCTGCGGCCTCCAATGACCCATGCTGCAGAAATTCTGCAGTCTCCAATGACCCATGCTGCAGAAATTCTGCAGCCTCCAATTACCCATGCTGCAGAAATTCTGCAGCCTCCAATGACCCATGCTGCAGAACTTCTGCGGCCTCCAATGACCCATGCTGCAGAAATTCTGCAGCCTCCAATGACCCATGCTGCAGAAATTCTGCGGCCTCTAATGACCCATGCTGCAGAAATTCTGCGGCCTCTCATGACCAATGCTAAAGAAATTGCAATGTGTACTTAACTCCTAACGGTCGTAAGATTTTCAGGAACATAAAAATATGAGGCTCTACCTTTTTTGAAGGTTCTAAGGTCAAATTGACAAAACTGTGAACAACAGAAACATTAATAATTTATGAAATGTGCATTGTTTTATGGGGGGAAACCAATCAGGTGCAAGATAATAAACTAAAAGCCACAACAGCCATTATCCTTTTTTTCTATTTTCTTGTGGTTTAATATTGCATGTGATTGTTCACAACACAGCATTCCAAACATACAGCATTTTGGTATTCATGTTTTTTGTCAGTTTCACATAATAACCTTTGAAGAAGGCAAAGGAGCAACACTTTGAGGACTCCAGCAGGGTAATTCCAAAGTGATGCATATCATAATGAATACATGTATTTCTCCAGGCTCTATTCTTGCATTTTTTTTTCTGTTTGGCTCTTCACACTGTTGAGTATTCTCCAACTTTTTCCAAGCTTTTTCTTGGAAGGTGTTGGCTCTTAACATGGCCATAGCATAACAAAAATGGCCTCTTTCTCTGCATCTTTGACTTGAGGACTAACCAAGGCAGTCACCAACTTTTCAGGATCCATTTTTGTACAGGCCTACAAAGCAAAATTGAATGTTAAACATCACGAACAAAATTTGAACTCATTGAACTACAGTGGATACCGCTTATTGGAGTATACATGTAGTCACCTTTGCCTATATCTAGTCAAGGCTGTGCTCTGGTGGTGCCCTAAGGCAACTAGCTAATGTTTAGGTGACCTCTGATGACTGCTAAAAATTATTTGTTGCCCAGCCGGGCACTCCTGCAAGTCCAGTGCGTAACACAACAGGCCAAAGTTCTTCTAACACACCGGCGTTGGTTTATTGTGTTAATGAAGTATGGCAGAAAAAAAAAATTGTTCTACAAACATTTGCACATTCGATAAGATTCATAGCTGTTGGAAAAATGTGTTGAAGTTTCAGTGATTTTACAACATATAGCACAATCTTCTCTTGCACGTTTATACAAGCTGTGCAAGTCGCACAAATCTGCTCAGGCTGACATCTCTTCGCATTGATCTTCCCATAAACTTTGTTATGCAAATTTATTTTGAAGTTTGTTACAATTTGAATTATTCACTTTGCATTTGCTATGTTTACAAAAATGTAAACAAGGCCATCATATATCCATCCAATATCATAATAGGATGATCAGAATTACCGAAAGTACCTGTCCAGTATTCATCAGTGCAGAACCTCTTGCTGGGCAAGTTACATGTGTAATAAATTCTGTTTGGTTGCCTTGTTCAAGTATTTACTTGCTTCATTCGTCTCGACCGTTCAAGCAGTTCGCCTTCACATGGTCCATTCACCTTGTTGGGCAAGTAATAATTCAGTTTGTTTGCCTTGGTGGGCAATTTACTCGATTCATTAGCTTCGTTAGGCAAATAATAATTCAGTTTGTTGCCTTGGTGGAAATTTACTGGATTCATTTGTCTCGTCACCCAGGGAGACCTTGTACATATTAGGGGCCTGGGAACTGTTAACAAACAATGACACAGCAAAATGGATAACTTCAAGGTCGAGATTCAGGACAGGATTAGAAAGCTACCCTGTGCAGGCAGCAATTAATATTGCTTGCATAATTAATTATGGGTCAAGGGCATCAGCCAAGTCAATGTCATGTCCAGGTTATATCACAGCAAAACAATGGACCCATAACCCAAATGATCAAGTTACACAATATAGAACTGACACAATAGAATGCCATAGAATTAACTTGCCATGTTAAGAAATGTTGTATCTGTTACATGTATATCTAAAAAAAAAACATTGAGGACACATCCACATCTCCACCCAGAATGCGAGACTAACTTTTCAGCTTACTAGCCCAGTGGCTAGTGACAGGTTTGATTCACTAGCCAGACTTCTTTACTAGAAATTAATCCTGTCAAGCAGCTTCAGTTAGGTTTTTTTTTTCAACAACAGTCCTGATGTGCAACTTATTAGAACTAGGTATGTTTTACATTCATAAATTAAATTCTTTAAAATACCTTGAAGAGACAATATGGTTACAAATTTAACATAGCTACAGTGTATGGACCAAACTAACTTTTGAATTGGCTGTTAGAATGTTTCTTTACCCCAGTTAAGTCCAAAATTCTTACATCAGGCACACAACAGTCTCTAAACAGTGGTTTAAATACAAAAAACAATACATGTACTGTTACAAATGCAAAATGTGATCTGGGTTTTAAGGGGCTTCAAATAAAATAACTCACTAGAACAAAGACAAATTACTGGCATGCAATGTTTTGCAGACATTTTATTGCAACTGTGCAATTTCATGTGCCAAATTAAAAAAAACTATAATTTTTCTACTTGTCAGTGGTTGCTAAGCTTAGCATCTGCATTTGTGTTGTTTGCCTATTTTTTGAGCTGTACTGTAAGTGCTTCTACAGTGGAGACACCAAGTGTTAACATGAAGTCACACAAGGTCGTGTTAAGACAAGAATTACCTCTTTCACGGCAGGCTGTTTGGACAGGGAAAATGAGGCAAATCTCAATGACCAGCAGTAAATTGGGGAAATGTCAATTGTTTTTTCACTTGCACAACTCAATTTCCCTTTGTCATACATTTGAAAATAATTGTCATTTGGTTTCCCTCTGGTCCTCTAGTGCTTGGGAGTTTTTACTAGTCTGTGGCTAGTTTGCTACCATTAGTCTCTAGCCCTGTCCACCACTCTCCTTTCATCTATGAAAGTAGAATTAATACCATGTACTCCTGACAACAGAGCATCCCCAAGCAATTTTTGAATTGTATCCTGCACTTACATCAGCTTTTCCACTTAGTAATGCTCCCGCCCTCCTCACCTCTGCCTCTGAAAACAACTTGGAAAGAAATACGTACTCAAGGGGCTTAATTATGGGATTTTCATTAATATTTCAGATATACACTGGACAGTATAGAAACCCCAGAGAAAGCAAGCACCATTCAAGATGATAGATGATTTTCTTGCAACTCTGGAAGTTGGCAGCTGTGTGGCCTTGAATTTTGACAATTATGACAAGGAACCAGTCATTGGCAAAGTCCTTTCAATGGAGGAGTACCACTTCCAAGTGCATTATTGGAAGGGAACATACTTAGGCAAGTGATCTCCTCAACATCTTCCACAAAGAGAAGCAGAGCCTCAGCCATGGATGGAAAGGCTTCCTAAAACATGCAGTGTGTAGTTCTTTGGATCCCAGTAAAACTAAGTTGAACTTTTTTCAAATAATTTTATGTAACCCAGGGTAATTTACAAACAAAACATTGTCATTGACTGAGGACTGTGAGACACAGGAGTGGAACTGGTAATTTTGTAAAATTAATGTTCTTTTATAAAAATATTAATAATTAATAATTTGAACTTGTGTGGGAAGGAATCTGAGATGATATTAATTATATGTCTTCAAGTCATCCAAGAATTTGTGCATTTTTGATAACAGAAAGTAAGGGGTGGGAGACCAAACATTATTTTCTGAAAATTTCTGATCATTTACATGGTGTAAAGGTCTGCAGAATTTCTGCAGCATCTAATCATTGAGGGTGCTGCAGAATTTCTGCGGCATTAGATCATTTAGGGGCTGCAGAATTTCTGCGGCATCTGGTCATTTAGGGGCTGCAGAATTTCTGTGGCATCTGGTCATTTAGGAGGTGCAGAATTTCTGCGGCATCTGATCATTTAGGGGGTGCAGAATTTCTGTGGCATCTGGTCATTTAGGGGGTGCAGAATTTCTGCGGCATCTGGTCATTTAGGGGGGTGCAGAATTTCTGCGGCATCTGATCATTTAAAAGATGCAGAATTTCTGCGGCATCTGATCATTTAGGGGGTGCAGAATTTCCGTAGCATCTGGTCATTTTAATAGGGGGTGCAGAATTTCTGTGGCATCTCATCATTTAGGAGGTGCTGAATTTCTGCAGCATCTGGTCATTTAGGAGGTGCAGAATTTCTGCGGCATCTGATCATTTAGAGGATGCAGAATTTCTGTGGCATCTGGCATTTAGGGGGTGCAGAATTTCTGCGGCATCTGGTCATTTAGGGGGTGCAGAATTTCTGCGCCATCTGATCATTTAGAGGATGCAGAATTTCTGCGGCATCTGGTCATTTAGGGGGTGCAGAATTTCTGCAGAGTCTGGTCATTTTAATAGGGGGTGCAGAATTTCTGCGGCATCTCATCATTTAGGGGGGTGCAGAATTTCTGCGGCATCTCGTCATTTAGGGGGTGCAGAATTTCTGCGGCATCTGGTCATTTTAATAGGGGGTACAGAATTTCTGCGGCATCTCATCATTTAGGGAGCTGCAGAATTTCTGCAGCATCTTATCATTTAGGGGGTGCAGAATTTCTGCGGCATCTGGTCATTTTAATAGGGGGTGCAGAATTTCTGCGGCATCTCATCATTTAGGGAGCTGCAGAATTTCTGCAGCATCTTATCATTTAGGGGGTGCAGAATTTCTGCGGCATCTGGTCATTTTAATAGGGGGTGCAGAATTTCTGCGGCATCTCATCATTTAGGGAGCTGCAGAATTTCTGCAGCATCTTATCATTTAGGGGGTGCAGAATTTCTGCGGCATCTGGTCATTTTAATAGGGGGTGCAGAATTTCTGCGGCATCTCATCATTTAGGGAGCTGCAGAATTTCTGCAGCATCTTATCATTTAGGGGGTGCAGAATTTCTGCAGCATCTGGTCATTTTAATAGGGGGTGCAGAATTTCTGCGGCATCTGGTCATTTTAATAGGGGGTGCAGAATTTCTGCAGCATCGACATCCACCCATCATCCTATGGTCCACAGATTTTTTGTAGGATTCAACCCAAATGATTATCATGACAGTGATGACATTCGATTTTCTCGGACATGCTCCACATTGCAGAAATAAATAAGTCCTTTTAGTTGATCCTTAAAAAACGTCCGTGAAAACACACTAATTTCAACTTTTTTTTAAAAAACTGCCGACTAAAACTATTGATTTATCTTAAAAAAAGCTATTTTGGAAAAACACAAAATATTTTGGAAAGCGTTCTTGATAAGAATACGAGTTAATGGCATTAAAAAGAGGTCATTAACCCTTTTAATGTGGTATACCTGAGTGGAGTTCAGGATGACAAACATGTAGATGAAAGCCTTGTGAAGTGGCGACAACAGACCAAATAACCACGTGACTCCTAGCAGGGGAATTAGCACGACGCATGCTCTGATTCCAAATCTGCAATGAAGTAAAAGTGGACCTCGTTAATAACGCTCTATCATCCTGTGTAAATTTGAAGGCAATGCCGTTTTGGGGTAATTGGGGACGGGGCCCCTCCCCCGCCCCGTCCTCGAACCCATAGACTTAAAAAGGCTGATCTGACATATGGTCATCAAATTTGAGACCCCAAAAGTTAGAAAAGTTCATTATTGGCCTGTTTCAACTGACCAACTATTTTTGAACGAGGGTGACACTTACCAATGGTTTAATTGGCAAACCGTGTGGCCATCAAAACTCCGGATTCAATTGGAATTTGGGGATGTTGGTTTTTGACTAGAGTGGAAAACCGGAACACCCGAAGAAAAACCCCTCGGAGCATTAAGACAAGAACGAATAATTAAACAAATTCAACCCACTTTTGACGCCGAATCCGGGAATCGAACTAGGGTCCACATTGGTGGGTGGGCAACCGCTCTCATTACTGAGCCATCCCTTCAAACCGAGATTTTAGTGGCATGATATCGCTAAATTCCCGTTTCTCGGAGAACCAAGTGAAACATCTATTGCACTCAAAAGCAAATAGTCCTTGGCTGTAATGAAACATAGTGAATACATGTGTCATTTGTACCTTATCTGTTCAATCTGTTTGTCCTTTTTGTGTTGCAAGGATGCTATTTCCCTGATGACTAGCACGAGAATCACCACGTTCACCTGGACAAACACCCAAACAAAGGTCAGAATGAGATTTAATCCAGAAAAATATGTTTCTTCATTGGAAATGGTGTCCATTTCCAACAATAAACGCCGGGTTATGATCTTTTAAGATTTGGAAGTCGTTAGAAAAGTTATTTGCAGATCCAGGGTAGGCAATTTTTACTGGAATTTTGACGGCGGTTTTGAAGAAACAACAACAACAACAACAATAAACAAAACAACTTTATTACGACTAATTAAAACGAAATCACAATTTGTCATCTGTTTTTTGTACTTACAATCTCAATCACCACGACAAATGATACAAATATCCAGATGAGACTGTTATCAGAAGACAGCCAGCAGCTTTGTAATTATGAAAAACAAAAACGAGAAAGCAAAAAAAAAAATTCATACGGCCTTCAAATTTAAATTGTAGTACTAGCCTACGAAGTTGTGTGGCCTTTATCGATCAGGTAAATATGTGGCCAGTGGCCATAATGTGAGGAAAGATTAGAGAGTGGTTTAACGGCTATCACGTTCCCATGCCTTAGAAAATTCAACACAAAGCAAGAAAGCTGTTGTGTATTCGTCGGTATTCCGCCAAATGTGCCTATGGTGCGCTGCATTAATTGTTTAAGGCTGTTCTATGGCATGGTATGAAATGTTCATGCAAAACCGGCGTTCTCGTAATATAACACGGAATGTCCCACTTGTTACTTGTATTTTACTTTGCATACACATTCCCCTAAAGGCTGGTGTGTATACAGGGAAAATTCAAGTGGCCGGCGGGATATTCCATAAAGCATTGCATAACTAGTATTTTAAATCAATTTTCGGGAATTCAGGGGTGGTAAAACGAGAGATTAACCCACGGCAACTACTGAAGCCAATCAAAATTCTGGAATTGCATGCATTATTTCAAGTTACAAATGAATAATTATAGTGATATTGAGTGTCAATGATATATGAAATGAATCATATATGAACTGCGCAAATGAAATCAAATGAAGAATGATCCTCACAGTTGTGGACGCAATTTATGCAATTCCGAAAAGAAGCCTGAAAAAATTCAGGACTTCAACGGGGTTTGAACCCGTGACCTCGCGATTACCGGTGCGATGCTCTAACCAACTGAGCTATGAAGCCACTGACGTTGGGAGCAGGTGAATGATATATGAATGAATCATTTATGAACTGCGGAAATGAAATCAAATGTAGAATTATCCTCACAGTTCTGGACGCAATTTATGCAATTGCGAAAAGAAGACTGAAAAAATTCAGGACTTCGACAGGGTTTGAACCCGTGACCTCGCGATTACCGGTGCGATGCTCACCATAGGCACGTTATATTGATAACGATAACAATAATGGATACATGGTAATAATAAATGACAATGAATATGATAATGATAAATATTGTGACAAAGATGACATTTCCTTCCAATTATCATTATGATAAAACAATAGCAATAACAAAACTACTTAGAAAGTTTGCTTACTTTTGATCGTTGACAAACTTCTCGACACCGTCGATTCCTGCAGCAATACCGAGGGACACCGCCACCAAAACTGCAGGAATTCCTAAAAGTTTCAAAATATTAAGTGGGATTTTTTGCTTCCAATTCACCATTGGGATATTTATTCATTGCGAAACTGCAGTTAAAACATAGAATTTTCTATTTATTAATTTTTCAAAACACTTAAAATATGTCCAAAGAAACGCGCCTGAGATAATGGGCAGGAACTTTGCACCCCATTGCTCAACATGCGTCTACTAAAGCGCTCCCGCGTTTTTCGGTTTTTTAAATTAGACGGATGAGTTCTGGCATGGAATGAGAAATATACTGATACCGACTATATAAAGCAGCGAGTTTTTAAGGACAAAGTCAAACGTAAGAAAAAGGTCTTTAATGCTCCGGGCTTTGAAATTAGGGCCATACTTTTCCTTTTAACTAATCTGAAGGAAGAGACTGGCTATGGCAGTGGTGGGGCAGTGGTGGGGTTGGGATACGGGTTACAGTATTGCTAATGTTTGCGGACGCTGAAATATCCGTGTATGGTCCGTTACCTTGGCAAATGGCGCTGTTTACATATTTCAATATTTATATTTTCTCCAAGTTAGACCGAAAGTAATAGCCGTTGTCTTTTCTTAACTATGGATTTCGCGTAAGCTTTGTCTTAGGCATGCTCACTAGGATTGAGACTGTGTCGTTTCTTTGATGTCTGTCAACCTCGTAGTCTGAATCTTCTTTCGTTTTGTCCAGCGGTGGGAACACAAGCGACTCTGGAACGTTCTGATTCGGATGTCCGAAAATATCGGACTTCCGCTTGAATTGCGCATGCTTAGAGTTTGGCGCAATTTTGGAGTTTGCCTTTCTCCAGTCATTTAAAATGTTTGAAAAAGCCAATCAAAATTGCAAACCTAATGGATCTCTCGTTTCTCAGTTCAAGCATGCGCAGTAAGGGACGAAGACTCGAGCAACAAGAATGCAATTTTGGCGTTTCCTGTATAACTGTTCTTACCCCAAGACAGGCCACGATACACTTGTATTTGGTGGTTGATGTTGTAAACTTTAACAATGAACAGGTAAAGGTAAATTCCCTCCACAAGCATCCAGCACAATGCTGCCATGAAGAAGTACTGCATAAGAGCTGCCACTGTTACACAGGCTCCCTGTAGAAAATGATTAAGAATGTAGTTGATAAGAGTGAGTGGATTACAACAGGAAAACGATACTTTATTTTCAAACCGACTTAAACAAAGAGAAAACATGATAGTCCTCGATTGTCCTCGTTTGTCTCAGCTACTCTTTGGTTCATCTATTCACTGCCGACTTTCTTTTTCATTCGTTCGCTCACCTTGTTCTCAGTTGCATCAATTCCAGCCAGAAATATTACTTGTCCGGCCAACAAAGAAGCAACCAAACTCACACGAATCTGAGATAAAGGCGCTTGCTTTTCTCTGGTGACAAATGAACATACAATTAAACTAAAGATAACTGTTAGATGAATAATATCATGTAGTATATTTTCTTCTCATTTGCTGAGAATCAACTGAGGAAGAAGAACACTTTTTTTTTTCACTGTAATGCATATTTGTCTAATTGCCACCCATTCCAACCTTGTAGACAAAACTAAATTGCATTTGGTTTGTGGGAGTAAAGCGAACTCCAACATGGCGCTGAGCTCTAACCCTCCGATATTTCTGGACTTTCCAGACTCGTTCGCTTACCTTTCGCTGGGCAAAGGGGACGAAGACTCTGGATACGAGATTGTTTATCGCATTGTAAGGCTGACGGCCATGCTGAAAATAAATCGCGCAAACCCAGAGAAAACTTCTCTTTTTCTCCTTCTTCCAAGTTCAGAGAACATTAAAAAAAAAAAAAAAAAAAGGAAGGAAAAAAAACCCTTCCAACAGTAGCCCGCGTGGCAGGCGCTTTTCCCCTTCCCTTCCCCTTTCCCAGCGCCTGTCACGTGGGCTATTCCAACAGCAAAAGAGTTGTCTATTTCATTTCAATCTGGAATGCTCGAGCGTTTAAGACAATGAGCCCTTGGCTCGGAAGATTGGCCAACCATTCCCCACGCTATCGAGATTAAATAAATTGTTTTGATAAGGTTTGATTTACATGAGTATTCTCACCCACTTCAGCACTCCTATTGCTACGTAATAAATGTTGTTTATTGGGACTGCTTAACACTTTTTTGGACACTGTTCACTACCAGAGTGCAGCCACAGCCTCTACAACAAAACATTTGACCTTAAGTTCTATCCCGACCCCCCTTCCCGATCCCTCAGTATTTTATCAACTTACGTTAGAAGAAGATAGCAGATTATTGTGATGATAGATCCGAGGATGGACAGCGTCAGGCCCACGTACGTTAAGATATCCAAAATGTCTATATCAGCTGCTAACTATCACATGATGACAACCACAAAACAGACAATTCAGTACTATGAACAAATAGTTGAAGGATATCGTAAATGGAATACATGCCCAACTGTTCCGCTGGAGGTCAGGAAGGAATAGAAAACCACATCTTGATTTTCACTATTTGTGTAGCCATAAAATTTTCATTGTCTCCAAAACTGAATGTGTGGGGAATCGTTGTTGTCATGACTGCTTTGAAACATCAAAAATTATGAGCAAAATGGGTGTGTCAATCAAACTGTTCCAGGAGATGCCAGTAAAGTGACGACGTTAAAGGTCGTTGGAAATGCTTGACAGCGAATTCAACCTCCCTCTCTCCTGGTCTGCTAAAGCCACACGTTAATAGCGACGAGGCTTTCACAAACTATCTATTAAATTATGCCACTTATATTCATTACAAAAGAACAATGCTTACAAGCGTCGATGTAGCGTCAGCAAAATCCATAAGGACGGCGAAATGTGTCATGTGATTGCATAAACACGTTGTTTCTAAGCTGCCGGCAGTAAACTGGGTATAACAGCCTTTTCCCGACCATCCTGTGGAACTAAAGGAGAATCAGTTACTCCACATGTTTGTCTGTACTGACTACAAACTAACTTAAAAAGGGACTGGAAAATCCGAGTTATGAAAAAGGTGGAAGTCAAAATCCCGTTACCATGAAAACATCATGCCACGTAAACAATCAAATGCCATATCGAATTGCTGCCAAATAATCATTAGAAAAATTAAAGACGGTTTGTACCACTGTCCCCACCGCAAGGCAAAAGTGGCAAATTTTTATAAGTAGCGGTCTTATTTTTCTAGTGCCTTAAGATGGCTTACAATGGTTTCCAGCAGCTTCAAGCAATTACAAAATTGGATTGATCAATACTACGATACTGGTGTTGGCCAAATCCTTAGTCATTGGTGAACAAGTTGTGGTCACTCTATTGGCATAATAGTACAATGGACTTTGTCCAGTAAGCTTTCTTACTTGTTCTCTGAGTCGTCCCAGAATACACATTCTCTTTCATTCCCTGGAGGCTTAAGACAAATATATTTGGTGAAGCTGTGTGCCGGATTCAATAATTAAAATCGATTTGAACCATAACAGGGAAAAATCAAGAATGGTATAGAAGCATCCCTCTGTGTTGTGCCATGTCTAGCCCTGGGTCGTGGCATGGTGCATTAAAAGTAATCGTTGATAGCTTAAAATCAGGTTAGCGTAAGATAAAACATGTTTCTCGTAGTCCTGTGCAGAATAGACCCTATGCAATAATGGCTGGCTTCCTTATTCAAAATATCCTCAGTCTCCTTCGCAGCCGCTATTTGGGTCGTCACACAACGCTCCTCCCCACTAACGGCTGCTCACTCGAGCTTTGCATTCCTTTCCCTCAAACTGACCAATAAGGAGCAGGCTTCCATTTTCTAGAAACGTGGTCCTAGTCGTCGTCTTGTTGTGTTTTTGGTGGCAAATATAACGAGAAATATGATTAGCGCAGCTGCCAAGAATTACATGCATTTTATTGGTTCTCGGTAACAGAGGGAAAGGAATGCAGAGCTCGGGTGGGCAGCTGTTAGTGGGGAGGAGTTTTACGCGACGAGCCTAATAACGGCTGCGAAGGAGACTACACTAACCTCCACTCCTTTGGTTATAGCAAATTCTTTAGAATCTTGATCTCAAAAGCGAGGTTGGTGAGGCTATTCTGAATATGTACAAATGAACAATTTCAAGCCAGCCATTTTTGCATAGGCTGTGATCTATATGATATAAGTGTTTTTATCTAATTGATTGGCGTACGCGGTTGATTAGTTTGATCCGGATAGAGTGAGACTCTAAATGCATGACCTGTTTCCAGACTAAGTCATCAAATGAACAGTTTCCGAGTAATCTAAAAAACAGAACAAAAAAAACAAAACAACGCCAATAATGACAACAACAGTGCAATACCAGTGTAATATCACAGAACCTGTTACGTTCTAATGCATTTTTCCTATTGGTACCTTTAAGCTCTTGAAGACCAAGCTGATATTTTTTTGCAGTGGGAGGTCAGGAGGAGGGTTCGTTGTAACGGATATTATCCTCGTGTTGCACTTGATACCCCTGTAAAATGATACCGACAGAAAATACATGCTAGTAACATTGCTTTTGCAGTATTCTTCAGTAATGTTCTAATGTTCTGGATTAATTAACTCTTAATGATCTCAAATGCGGGTGATTATATGTCTTAAATCTTTGAAATCAAGATTGTTTTGAGATGAATCTCTTAGAATGTTATGTAACAACCTCAGTGCGAGTGCTTCTTCAGAGATTCCATGCAGTTACTCATGATGGCCAACGGCTATAGTTTGTGGTTGGACTCGAGTGGCCCTGTTGTTCTCAAAACAATTTTCGGCTTCCTCCCACCCAGGTTGAGTTGAACAATTAGCTTAATGGTACTTTAACCGTAAATTAGCCGTTTTCTTGGCTGGCTGGCTGGCTAGCTGACAGGCTAGTTGGTAAGCTGGTCAACAAGGGCCATATTTGTTAGTCAACGTTAAGATAGGATACAAACCTTTTTTGGTTTGTGCTGTTAGGTCTTAATGTATCCTCCATGAACAGCTCGTGCAGATGTTTGTACATCACCCCTTCTACTAAAGAGCCTGAAATTTATAATAATTACACAAATAAAGATACTGATCAATCAATCAATCAATCAGTCAATCAATCAAATCAATATTATCATACAAAAGCTGGTATATTGAAAGTATGTAATTACTTGCATTGATGACCAAATCATGGAATAGTGCTTCTAACGTTTGGGCTTGTGCGTATTATAATAAACACTACTGGGCTTGACTGAGAGAACTCTTTCTTCATCGTTCAGAAATTTTGTGATGTTACTCGTTCTAGTAGAAAAAAATTTCACCAGTTTTTGCGTTATTTTTGCTGAATAAAGCAAATGATTCGGTGCAGTTAGTTTCAACAGGACAACAGTTTAATGTAAGGGCTATCTGCGCATGCATCTACTTACCTAAATTCTGGCTTTCAGAAGGGATTTCAATAAAGTTCCCTCCCTCAAACTTCATAACTATGGGTTTCATGGGTCTGCGTTGACATGGAGTTGGCCAAACCTCTAAATCTAGAGCAAGGGGTAAAAATGGTTTGAATTGGGTATTTTGATGAAAAGGATTAAAACGTCCTGTCGTCTTCATTTTTTTCCATGTATAGTGGTACCTCGATTTAACGAACCTCTATATAACGAAGTCCTCGATAACGAACAAAATTCTTCAGCCCTGCCTTTTCAAAATGTATGGAAAAGGACTTTGATATAACGAACCCTCAATATAACGAACCAACTTTCCTAGTGTACGCAGACGTCTTTGAACTCGTCACGCGTTCCTCCCCCAGGAACGTCTGCTAAAATGAACCGCCACTTCCGTTCACCGGCGGTTAGCCAATCATAGTCCGTCTTCCAATTTATGAAAAGCAGGACTTCGATCAATGGATTTATGCATGTGAATCGGCCGTTTGGCGAAATTTACTCCGCTGGTGTCGATTTCCATTCTTACCCAGCTCGTTATTGGCTATCTGTTATACAATAGACGGATACTGATTGGTTTCTTCAAAACAAAGGCTAACCACCGGCAAACGGAAGTGGCAGTTCCGTTGAGCAGACGTTCGTGGGGGAGGTTCGCGTAATGAGCCCAAACATGTTTGCGTGGGAGGCTACTAGTCCCTTGGCATTTCGTTAAATCGAGGTTCCACTGTAGCTTTAAATTTGACTGTCTCCCAGATGACTCTAAAGTTAGTGCCATTTACATGCTTCAATTTAAAATAAAAAAGAAAACGAAATTAAGCACACTTCAATATAAATGATACACAATATTCTTCCTCATGGTGTGCTACTGCATAAAATGAGGATTGTAGACTCCACTCTCAGCATACATTGTGACTCGTCAGAAACACCATCTCCTATGCTAGTTAACGGTGGTGTAATTCAAGAATTTTTGCCTAAAGTAATTACCTGGTGGAATAGCCACAGTGTGGACTGTTTGTCAGTAGGTATCTTAAGGGGGGACTAACTTAACTACAGACTTAGCGTTGTTGCCAAGGGATTTTTACAGGTATTTGTAAAACACGGTTTTTCGGTGTTTTTGCCACTATATTGGTGAAACGTGCGAAAAGGTGAACATGTAAAATTTATAAATTGTTATTGCGCATGCGCAACTTGCCCCAGGCCCCAACCGCGCTTTAGAGAGAAAAATCCCTAAAACTTGGAGAAAATTATGTAAAGTACCGATTTTTTTTTGCCAGTTGGAGATATTCCAGCCTTCTTTACAAGCCTACGTAAGGAATTGTTGTTAACGTACATAACTGCAATGATAATGACGAAATGGTATGAATTTGCGTGCTTATGACGTCATAAATCTCACAAAAACGCGAATTTCCAAAAATCGATACGTAGAGTTTTGCACCTTGGCGATCGTTAACCATTGGCACCATTTTCAATATCCAGAAGTGTACGCCACTCGAGTTTTAGGCCTTTATCTGTTCTGGTCACGGGACTTACCAAATATGGTTGTGACTCGAAAATCTTGTAAACCTTTCCGATTGTAAAAACATAGTCAGACAGCTTGCCTGTGCAAGTTAGGGTTTCCAAGATATGAGGGTTGGGAACTTTCCATAGCAACAAAGTTAGCTAATTTTGTAGTTAAGTTAGTATCTCCTTAAGTATACTGTATGGCTCTAACGCTGCAGATCCTAAAATGCATATTTTTAACTATTACACTCTCCTTGGCAAGAGACACATTTTCCTGCAAAGGATCGAGCTCAAACCACCAAGCCTTTTATCTTTCTTTTAAATTTGTTAGAGATAAGTTAATCGCGCAAAGATCGATTCATATTCTAAAGGCCAAAAGGCAAAATTTGTAAGACCTGGCGCGAGTGAGTCCTTGTTAAGGTAGGCCGCTTCAACAAAGTTAGAACGTTTATGTTAGATGACGTTCAAGTAGCATTTTTTTGTGAAATGATTGTTTAGCTCTGCATCAAACATTTTGGCCGACTCTAAGTCTGATCGAGTAAAACGATTTTACTCCATCAAACTAAAAACTTGCTATCACAGTTAGCAAGTAAATTCATCAGACAGCACACATACTGCAAGTACAACAGCCGTAGTCGGCCGTCGGACAAGTCAGATCGTCATTTTGTTGACGGTTCCTGAGGTTGCTGAGCGTAATTTTCTTTTGTTATTTCGTTGTGCTTAGCCAAACCCAAAGGTTTAATTAGAGGTTAAAATAACTGAGAGAGTGTTTACTATTTGCGGACTGGCCCTCGTTCGTATTTTTTTGAAATGATCCCGCTTTATATCAAAATCTCAAAACTAGAAACTTACCTAACTCATAACCGGTATAACGACAACCATTTCGGGGGAAATGTGTCTGAAAGTACTCGAGAACAAACCATTCAAAAATGTCTGATGTGTGAAATGCGCTTTCTTTTAGTTCTTTCTCCATTACGTTCGATTCAGTCTTATCTCCATGTCCCCATGAAGTTGTGTTCGTGAAGTTTGTAACGGTCTCCCCAAACCAAGATTCTGCTTGCTGCAAAAATAGAATGTGCAATAAAGAGTAAAAAAAGATGACCTGGGCTATCAGCTTGTTAGAAATAGATGCCTTGCGCAACCATTTATATGCTGTGCTGATTAGTTTTCGAATACCGTACCCGAAAAAATTCGAAAAGGGAGCGAAACAGAAATAGTCTGTTCCAGGCGTTCAGATAGTAAACGGAGCGCGACAGTACCGGCAGAGTAAGGCGAAAATAACTAAAAGGGGTGAAAGATAAAGGAGAACTTCAAACTGGCGGCACAACCCCCCCCCCCCCCCCCTCCATTTTTCGCCGCTTTATTTTCGCCTCGCTCTGCCAGTAATATCGCGCTCCGTTATACTATCTGAAATCCTGGAACAGCCTAAACTGAACAAATTAATACATTTAACACGACAGGATTTATGAAGATTAGACTAGAGGTGGTTAGCCAAGGTAACTTAGCTATCCTATAAGTATCCGCCTTTACAGTTATGGGATCAAGCCAATAAGAAATACTGGTATAACGAAATTCGAAAAGGAGTGCGCATTTCAAATAAAATGAATTATTAGAAAGCTGATATTGTAACCTTTATTTGTTACTAAACAGAGCGGTTTTCAATTGAGTGTCGATAGTAATTCTCGTTTGCTTTGGTTTTGCATTGCTTCGCTCTGTGATTGGTCAGCAAAACTCGCGCCACTTTCTCAACCAATGAGATACAAAACTAAACCCAATCGCGACTTGCACGCGCGTATTTTCGCGCGCATTGTGTTGGCTACATATAATGGCTCCGAATTCTGGTTGGCTCATTGCGCCGTTAGCGTATGTTGTGATTGGTCAGAGTAATTGGTTTGGTTTTGGTTTTACGACACTCAATTGAAAACTGCTCTAAAACATGAAAGACAGATTGATGTCTAGTTTGGCGTCTAAATAATATCACAAAGCAAGGCGACTGTATGAGGAACCTTGTAGACACAACTGTCACGTTTTGGAGGGTAGTATCGCCTTATTTTTTTACGAGTTGTGCTGTATTCTGTTGACCCAATATGGTTCAATCCGAAAGAAAAATTCACCTGCAAAATCACATGGCAATCTCCGCGTGGTCCATATTCTAATGTGTCGTTGAGTTGAGAGCAAAACTTTCTCATCGCCTAAAAGTATATATATTTTTTCATCTGAATTAAATTATTAACAAATTTGCCTGTCATTGTGATGATTAGTAGCCTTATTTTTTAGCTTATTTTGGATTTACCTCTGCTTTCCGCGCGATTAACTTTTCTTTTTGACAGGTGCCTACCTAATTTATGAATCAAATCAAGGTTTAACAAAGCCCTTCAAATCTAAAAAAAAAACCCTAAGTATTGTTCCTTAACAACTCAAGCAGTTTAAGGTCTGGGTTTCGAAATATGTTGAGAAATATGGTTGATTACCAATATCTTTCTTTAGATTGCCTAGAATCGGATGAAACTTTCCCTGAAGATAAATCTGGTTGTCCTCTTTTGCTTTAACGTATAATTTTAATCACGTGACCAGTCACGTGATCAAAATTTGAAAAACACTTTTTCAGTGATTTGGTGGCAGATTTCATGTTTACAGATTAACAAATCAGCGTTTCCAACGCTTGGAGTGATTGTTCATGAGTTTTAGCTTTTAAATTATTAACAGCCAAAGGTTGAATTCTGGGCAGAAAAATTGTCTTTGCCCTCATAATTTTTTTTTTTGTTGAGAGCGATGGACGGTCACTCCAAACGTGAGATGCTGGAAATGATTAATATATATAAGAAACGCGTTTTTATTCGATATTATATCCACAAAAGTCGCCTACTCCTCAAAAAAGTGATTTTTTTCAATAAAATGGTCACGTGACACGTCACGTGATCTATGATAACGTCTCTTATACTTGAAAATGTTAAGGACGATGAGAAGTTCCTATGTGCCGAATTTCTTTACAGTGCCATTCATGTGGGTTGTTATATTACGAAAAACAATTTTATCATATAAACGCCCCTGACTCAGGTCTTAAACTACTTGAGAATACCCATTGTGTTTTCAACAATGGTTGGGATGCAGCTTAACGTGAGAGCTCTCCCTGAGTCCTGCCCCAGGACTTTAATAAATTGTTCCTACCCGTCGATGGGTGTAACAGCTAGGCAAAACGGGGACCAATAAAACTGATTGAAAAACAAATTTATAAGGCTAAAGAATTAGTTAAGTGTCTATATTTTTAATGTCGGTATCTCTTTTAATCGAGCATATATATTGTTATCTTTTAAGGACGGAGCCTCTAATATAGAAGGATTTTGTACAGTTTATAGAAACCTTCAAAATAAGATCTTTGGACAACTTACTTGGGGGAGGGGACCACACAATTTTTATTCGCAGATAAAACAAAGCCAATATAATGCTATAAAGCAGCTTTAAAATACACGTAGCAATTTATGGCAATGTTTAGTTATTCCAATTTTGTTTTCGAGTCTCAACAGCCTTTACTTCGATCTACTTCTCCCACAATTTACTTTTTTTTTTAAGGTGGCTGGTACTAGTTTTACTCGCGTGGAGAGTCTGGCCACTAGCGCGCGTCACACTTTACACGTGCGAGACTTAGTGAAAACAAATACCGCGGAGCGAGGGTTTCTTCGAGCAAGGCTACGTTTGTCCTTCGTTTATCCGAGGCCGTATATACTCAATCGACTTGAGTCAATTCAATTTACATAGGGAAATTTGTTTCCGGAGATTGATAATGCATATTACAGAGAAAATTCCCACCTCTACTGCGATCGATCGTGTGGCGAACCGGGAGGATAAGTAGCCGGAAAGTAATTGTAAAACTGTAAAAGTGGGATAGAACTTAAATTTTAATTACAAGTAATAAATCTCAACATTGCATTATTTCTGTGCCTCACTACCTCCTGTTGTTTGTCTCGCGAATCACATCTGCAGTTGTGTCAGAATTGCATGCAGTTGACATGTGTTCTGCGAGCAATTTAATCAATTCCACGAACGCGTTACAAATTAAATTGTGTCATTACATTTTCGGAAAATTCAGAGCAATTACTTAGATTCAAGCGAAAAATCGCTTATTTTAACAAATAAAATTGCTATATCAGTCGGAATCATTAATTTGAACCGAGGAAAGTTTGAAGTTTCAACGGAAAACATTAAAGATTTGGCAGAAAAGTACACTTACATTTTGCACGGAATTTGAAAATCGCGCCTTTATACAGGAGTGAATTTTATTTATTAACTCGGAATCTTAAAATCGTGCTAAAATTTAGAAGAAGGAATTCTTATCTTACTCGGAAGCGCAAATTTTCTCAGCACAAATCAATGGTTTCACTTAATGCAGATTTTCCTAATTTTGGAACCGCTTAAAAAACCAATTGACCCTTCCGAATTTCGGAAGCCCGTAATAACGCCAAGACGTTTCCGAATTTCGGAAGCCCCTACCAACACCAAGAGGTTTCCGAATTTCGGAACCCACTAACAACATCAAGACGTTTCCGAATTTCGGAAGCCCCTACCAACGCCAAGACGTTTCCGAATTTCGGAAGCTCCTAATAACACCAAGACGTTTCCGAATTTCGGAAGCCCCTACCAACACCAAGCCGTTTCCAAATTTCGGAAGCCCCTACCTGCACCAAGACGTTTCCGAATTTCGGTAGCCCTTGCCAACACCAAGCCGTTTCCGAATTTCGGGAGCCTCTACCTGCACCAAGACGTTTCCGAATTTCGGAAGCCCTTGCCAACACCAAGCCGTTTCCGAATTTCGGAAGCCTCTACCTGCACCAAGACGTTTCCGAATTTCGGAAGCCCTTACCAACACCAAGACGTTTCCGAATTTCGGAAGCCCTTACCAACACCAAGCCGTTTCCGAATTTCGGAAGCCTACCTGCACCAAGACGTTTCCGAATTTCGGAAACCCCTAATAACGCCAAGACGTTTCCGAATTTCGGAAGCCCTACTAACACCAAGACCTTTCCGAATTTCGGAACTCACTAACAACGCCAAGATGTTTCCGAATTTCGGAAGCCCCTACCAACACTAAGACTGGTTTCAGAATTTCGGAACCCGGACTATGAGTTCCCCAAATATGTTACAGAGTATTTATCCTCCGGTTATGATCGGAATAAATGGATTTGGTGTTGAAAATATATCTGAAAATAAAATCAAATACCACCGGCTCGAAATTTACTCGAAAGTTGATGTAAACGGGATTCCAGATCCCGAATGAAGGTACACACGAAAAATGTCAAAAGACTGCTGAATTAACGTATTTCGACAGCTTCAGCTACCGTATTTATTAACTGCTCACGGAAATCTTTTTTTGGAAATTTTCTTTTGCTAATTGCCACATTAATTATTCGTCTAATCAACAAGAGCAAAACTTAAATGTTGAAAATTTTTATCCCCGAGCGTTTACAGTAACCTGAACTTACGCCTCATTTCACACAAGCACGACTGTTCGTTGAACTGAAAAGAATACCATGTAAAAATCTAGCCTAGACAACCAAAGTTATAAAAAAGGGAAATTTCACATACAGGCAAATACTCACCAGAGGTCGCGGTCTTGTCAAATACTTCAATTTCGGGTTCCGAGTCTGAACTGACAAAGATCGTTCGTTGATCGTTCGACTGTCTTGAGGAGCAGAAGCAGTTTCCTTGATTGGAATACTATGACATAAATTAGTGCAAGAACTCGAACACGTATCATCAAAACTATCGTCTGAAATATTTCAAGCGAAGCAGTGGAGACATCAGGAATGTTTGATGGGCTATTCGACAGTTCCATTTCGAACAACGACACGAACACCCGCATCTCATTGCGTCGGTAACACTTTTTAGATTAAATTTGTGGGCAAAGAATAGGTTATTGTTCACTTTATCGGAAATGAAAGATTAGAAGCCGGCTTCCAAGCATAGTTCTGTCACCTTGAACGACTCTGGGAAGAATTGTTTTCTCACACCACAAGTCGAACATATATCTACCAACTACGGGACAGACAAGGGACGTTATATACTCTATGACCTTGCTGTATCACTGACGGTACCAACTATCAACTTACATTAGGTTAGTGTAATTTTTGAAATGACCGCGTTGATTGCAACTTGACAGTAACAAAACCGACCACTGAAGCTAGATCAAAGGGATGAGCTGCGTTTGTTGCAACTGACAACTACAACCCAGTAGATTTCGAAACCAGATTTTTATCTGGAAACTTTGAAGCGCCAGCGCCCCTCATTTTAAGTCTGGTTTGTCATTTGCTACAGAAAAAATCAGTTGAACAAAGAATTCTGTTTCTTTGCCGCTTTTTCACACCTCTTCTAAACAAATATGAACCGTGAGAACATGTAAATGCTAAGAAAATAGTCACGTAGCTCACTGTCAGCTTGGAATAAGTGAGATCAGCACATAAGAGCTCTGTTAGTTAATCACTAGCCTTACTTTAGTAATCAGTGTTTCAGTTCCTGATAACAACATCGTCCCAAGCAGCGAAGTTGTGGTTCATTACGGGTTGTTGACGGTAAAGCGAATATTGTCGGAAATGGGCTTGCTTTGAAAAGTTCGAAAGGACTAGAATATTGATGTTTACTGGATGTAAACGCGCCGTCGGCCCATAAAAAAGGAAAGGATAATCCAGGTAGGAAACTTTCTCTTCAGTGGTTGCATGGAACGTAAAATGCCTTGTTTCGTCTTTATTCAGACAATCGTCTAGATTGTTCGGCCATCGCTTTCCTAAAACTTCAACTTCAACTTTATTTTACACTGTTTAAATGACCTCAATTAAACCACTTAAACATGCAAACAGATTTTACAGAAGCCGTTGGCGGTGTTTGTATATTAATGTGATATATGTTAGTCAGTTCTCTTTTGATGCAAGTGTCGCCATCTTTTTAGGAAATGGGATGCTAGCAGGCTTGAAGGTGAGGAGGAACAGCGTCTTCGTTGGGCAAACAGGAAGGAGAAAAAGTAAATTTGTTGCAAATCTCAGAGAGAAAGCTGGTTCGTCCGAAGGCTCTCAGTAACAGGCTGTCTTTTGTTTTCATTGAAATACAATATATGTGTTATCATCAATAGTTATGAAACTAGTAAATACTTTTTCGTTAGATCTTGTTCTAAATTTCATTTTATGTTGTAACGTGTTTAATTCTAACAGTAATGAAACGCGTTTCTTTTACTGATTTGTAAAGACTGTGCTTATCCTAGAACAAGTGTTGAGAGGACCCGCAATTCGCACAACCTTTCGAGTTGGATAGAACAGATTGTTTTTCCTAGCCGAAGATCTCCGATGATCGTTTTTATTTTTTCCAAGCTAGACAAGTGTTGAAGAGGTCCGAAATTCGGAAAAATCTCTCAAGTTAAATAATAATGGTCATTTGTTTTTCCTCGCATAACTGTTGAAGGGGTCCGAAATTCGGAATACCTATCAAGTTAAACCGCAGTAATGATCGTTTTTCCTCGGAGAAGTGTTGAGGGAGTCCGAAATTCGGAATACCTCTCACAGTTAAATAGTAATGACCGTTTTTACTCGGATAAGTGTTGAGGGGCTCTGAAATTCGGAATACTTCTCAAGTTAAATAGTAATGACTGTTTTTCCTCGAATAAGTGTTGAGGGGCTCCCAAATTCGGAATACCTCTCAAGTTAAATAGAAATGACCGTTTTTCCTCGGATAAGTGTTGAGGGGCTCCGAAATTCGGAATACCTCTCAAGTTAAATAGTAATGACCGTTTTTCCTCGGATAAGTGTTGAGGGGCTCCGAAATTCGGAATACCTCTCAAGTTAAATAGAAATGACCGTTTTTCCTCGGATAAGTGTTGAGGGGCTCCGAAATTCGGAATTTCTAATTTGGAAAAAGTAAAATGTATTCTTGTCATTAGGCTTGCTCAAAATGGAATAAATAGTGCGATTTTGACGGAATTGTCATATTTTAAATCGTGCCTCCTATGAACTTGACGGAAACCAAATTTTCCTCCGATGAAATGCCCTACTTCGCACCGATTGGCAAAATTCTTCAGTGCGTTGTTGTTATCATGCACGGAATTTCTCTAAAATGTAATACCACAAATTAGTTTGGAACGCGTTCACGCTTTCGCTTGGTGTTATTTAACATAAACATGCTTAGTCATGCCACAAGTTACGGACAGATTCTTTTATATGAGAAGAAACGTTTAGCCAAACACTGAAAACAACTCGCGATCGGCGCGTAGACTACAAACAAAGCTACGGTAGGTACGTGCACGTGTATGCGTAATGGTTAGCGGCAGTCAGCAAACCGTATGAGCAAATGTCCATCTTTTAGAATCTACATTTTGAAATGCGCGAAAATGCGCATGGAATTGTTAAACTCAAAAAGGTTTTTCCAAGAAAACGAGCCAGGTGACCCCCTTTTTATTGTTTCAATATTTTTTGCCTTCTAAAGAGGAGACGTCCCACAAAATCCAAGAAAATTCTATATGCGAAATTTTACACTACTCATGAATTGCCTTTTCTCGCGTTTATAAAAAAATCCGCTTGATAGAAAATTTTTAAAACATTTTGCAGTTTCCTTTTCAAATGAAAAAATAATGCCATGAAACAAAAGGGGGTCTCCGAGTTTGTTTTCAAATTATAAGTACCAGAAGTTTTAATGCAGCACTGTATAACTCTCAAGTACCGTTGCCGAGGTAACAGCTGATGAAGTAATAATAGTTATTTTTGGTCAACAACTAAATGTATAATTTAATCTTGCAAAAGTTTTTTACTGCCTCGGTTTGCCTTAGTGTTCTTTTCCCTGAAAGTTTACGTCGTGAAAAAGCTGAACACTGGTACCAGCCACCTTAAGAAGCACGTCAATTTAATTTATGTGCTAATCGTTTTCTACACCTATAGCAGGTACTTTGTCCAACTGATAATGATAATAATAACATTAGCAAATAGAAAAACCAAGAACAATGATGACGAGGATGAGGATGACGATAACAACTGGAAAAATGATAACAATAACGACAACTACAACGATAACGATAACAATGACAATACAGCGAAACCTCGATTTAATGAACAATAGTCTTCAGCTCCACCTTTTAAAATGTAGGAAAAAGGACCTTGATATAACGAACCAATTTCCATAGTCCCTTGGCACTTCTTTAAATCGAGGTTCCACTGTAACTTGGTAATGACGAGGGAGATGACGATGAGGAAAACGACGCATGATGATGATGATGATGATGATGACGATAACGACGACGATGATGATAATGATGGCCATGATGATGACGATGACGATATTGATGGCGATGACGATGATTACGGTGGAGATGACGACGACGATTACGATTACGATTTAATGACCATGACGATGACGATAATGATAATGATGACGATAATGACGATGGCGATGATAATGATGACGGTGACGATGCCGCTCACGATGACGATGACGATAATGATGATGATTATGATGATGATCACGATGATGATTATGATGACAATGATGATGATGACGACGACGATGATTATGACGACGATGACGAAGATTATGATGATGCTAATGATTATGATGACGATGACAATGATGGTGTTGATGACAATACAATACAATACAATATTCTTTATTTAATGAAGGTGACGTAATTAACCCAAGGAGTTATCTAACTTACGGCCTTCAAAGAACATCATCAGATGAGAGATAGACCATCACACCGGGAACTACGTCCCCTACACTTTTCGAACAGTGTGTGGGTTCTTTTACGTCCCACAGAATCAAATATGAAGAGTTATGAGACGGGGCCTACGGTTTATCGTCCTTATCCGAGAAGACTAGAAAGTCTAACCATTTGCAGGTGTAATTACAAAGGCAGCACTATCTCCTCAATTATTTAAAGACCCTGAGTGTTGGTCCGACCGGGGTTTGAACCACCGACCTCCCGCACGCTAGTCCGGTGCTCTACCACTGAGCTAACCGGTCGGCGGTTAAACGGTTATGACGATGATGATGGTCATAATGATGACCATGATAATGTTGATGACGATGATGATGACGACGACGATGATGATCATAATGATGACCATGATGATCACGATGACGATGATGTTAACGATGACAATGACGATGATGAGGATGACGATAACAACTATAAAAATGATAACAATAACGACAACTACAACGTTGACGATAACAGTGACAGTGAAACCTCGATTTAACGAACGATAGCCTTCAGCTCCACCTTTTAAAATGTATGGAAAAGGACCTCGATATAACGACCAGTTTCCCTAGTCCTTTGGTACTTCTTTAAAGCGAGGTACCATTGTAACTTGGTAATGACGAGGGAGATGACCTTGACGAAAACGACGCTGATAATGATCATGATGACGATAACGACGATGATGACGATAATGATGGCCATGAAGATGATGATGACGATATTAATGGTGATGACGACGATGATGATGACACTGACGATGTCGATGACGATGACAATGACAATGACGATGACGATGGGGATAATGATAATGTTGACGATGATGATGATGATGATGATGATGATGATGATGGCGATGATGACGATGACGATGACGATAATGGCGATGCTGAAGATGATAACGAAGACGATGACGATGACGATGACGATGATGATGCTGCTGCTGCTGATGATGATGATGATAATGACGATGTTTATGACGACGATGATGTTGATGATTATGATGATGACGATGATGATGACGATGATGATGTTGATGATTATGATCGTGACGATGATGATGACGATGATGATGTTGATGACGATGATGATGACGACGACGATGATGATCATAATGATGACCATGATGATGACGATGACGATGGTGTTAACGATGATGACTATGATGATGTTGATGACGATGGTGAAGACGACGACGATGATGATCATAACGATGACCATGATGACGACGATGACGATGGTGTTAACGGTGATGATGGCGACGATGATGATGATGATAACGAAAATAATTACGATGATGACGATGATGATGACGATGATGATGATCGTCAAGATCGTGATGATGATAATGATGATGATGACGATGACGATGATCATGATTATTGCTGATGTTGATTCTTGTTGTAAGACGTTTTCATTCTTACAGGCACGCAAGCAAGTGGGAGAGAAAGAAGTACATTTTCTTTGCAGTTGCGATTCCTTCCAGGAGAGAGTTGTCCGCTAGAACCTGAAAGAAGAGAAACAGTTTCTGTCCTAAAAGATCGCACTCACAATAATACCAGTATTATACGAGAAAGTGGCCTGTTAACTTGCACAGAAGAAGATGGTCTTTCAACAACAACAACAACAACAACAAAAGTTTTATTTTAAACCCTATGTAATGTAAAAAACGTGGCATGTATTCCCCAAACTAGAGTGCTCGCAAGTAATCTTGCGAAAAGGGTTACGATAATGACTACCTGAACGAATTTGCCGACGATTCTTTTATTAAAAAGAAACATATAAAAATGTTAACAGAACACATTCTCCAAAGTAGAATTTCCATGCGTAAGCTTTCGCTTATGGCACTTATTGGAGCAACCTTCAATTGAGTGTCAAAACAAACCAATTACTTTGACCGGTCACATGAGACGTAAACAATGCAATGAGCCAAGCGCTGGAAAAGCATGCAAGGAACTCTCGATTGGTTCTAGTTTTGCCTCTTAGGCCCTTTCGTCTGCACGTCTACGAAAAGGTTTCGTGACGTCACTCTTCTGCAGGTTAATATATAATGGTTTCTCATTGGTTAATCGCATTGATCAACACTTTCGAGAATACTGATTGGCCGAGACGAATCTCGCTCGATGATGAAGAAACGTGAATTATGGCTTGCGGAGTGTCGGAAGCCACAGTGACACGAATTAAAGTGGAGTTCATCGCAGCTAGAAATGAGGTGTGCGAGACTTTTGGATTAGACAAATTCCACGAAAAGCAAAAAAACACCATAGCTTTCATTTTTGAAGGTTGTCCGTGTTACATTGCCAACTGGCTATGGAAAAACCATTAAATTTCAGGCGATGCCAGTGATCGCATCGCTTCTTTGGAAAAAACGTGTAACCTCTGACAGCGCTCATGGAAGATGACAGGTCCAATATTTGAATGATCCGGGACTGAAAATGATCGCGCTAACAAAAGATTCGGAAGATGATATCATGGAACAAGTCATGACTGGTGAATATTTGCACGTGTATGAGTCACCAGCGCAGTGGAGAAGGAAACGGTAATACAGGGACGTGCAGATTGTTCAAATTTACGCTTTCTGGTAGTGGTTCCTTTGACTGGAAAACAAGGCCAACTTTCTCCAAACTTGCTACGTAATTGTTTCCAATAAATTTGTCTAATTCTTCAATTCTTCGAGAGACTTCTTTAAATTCTGTCTCTTCCGAGGAGACCATGAAACTGCCTAAAATTTAAGCTGATAGTAAACTTCTGTAAGCGAAGAATTTGCGAGAGCGATGTTAACATCAACGATTGTTTTCTTGCTTTTGACCAAAAATCGCTCGTAATCCTTTTATTACGCGGCCTTTGACCTTTGTCTAAACGAGTAAACATACGCACTTCCGCTGCAAATAAAACTTATTTGAATGATTTCTCTAATAAGCACCCCCTTTTGGGACATGAGATTTTGTAATTGGGCTTAACAGAGCTTTACGGTAGTTTTCCAGTTTAGTTCAGTTCAGTTATTTTTAGCCAAACAACATAAAGAACTAAATACATTAATAGTAAGCTGGCAAGGGAGCCCAGATCAAACCAAGAGGCTTATGAAACCTGGGCTCGCTAGTCACAAAATAAATAAGAAGAATACATTACGTGGATTGGTACACAAATAATATACACTAAGATTCTCTGAAGTATATGTATGCTGAAGGTAAAACTAAATCTATTTTATTACTCGGGATACTGTTATAAATCATGTTAGATTTTAGTCTCTTTCTTTTGTTGTTTTCCTGTGCAGCAAAATGCACAATACAAATTACGTGACGGTGTTTTGGTTGGCCAATGCGCAATAGAAGGCACGTGGTGGTGTTTTCATTGGCCAATGCACAATAGAAGGCACGTGGCGGTGTCTCGTCGTAGTCAAAAGTGCAAAGCATTGCACCATTACGGCACCATCAAGAACTTTGAGCTACGTGACTCATGAATCTCTCTGTTCAGCCTTTGTGGTGGACTGTCTTGCTTGGATTACTGAGGATGTTGCGATATCTCTGTAAAGTTGTAAACTATTTAATCCGGTTTAACCTGGTATCAGTTCTATATTTAGAAAAATCGCTAATTTGTATAAAGTTGTTTATGTGTAATTTGATCTGGAAGACATCAATACTCGATCACTGTGACAGTTCTTGAGAGAGCCATAGTAAACTCCAAATGTTCCACTTAATTTAGAGGTAAATAATGAATGTGGATGGCAACTCCGAAAACAGTTTTACGCGCTTTGCTCGTACGTGAACAAAAAGGCCTTGTGTGATCCCAAAAGCAAATCATTAGCTGGATACTTTTCGAGAATCAGAAAGCGTGCGTCCGACTCCTGCATCTGAAAGGTATCCCCAGAAAACGCTCATAGAGCGTATTGTTTTTATTTGTTTAAATCAATTAACCCATTGACTACCAGCCATTTTTACGTTTTCGGAGTGGTCTTCCACCTATAAACGATGAATAGCATTTCGTGACTCTTTATTTGAAACTACCGTGGAAAAGTGGTTCTGTCCTAAGGCACTGGAGGCTCAAGGTTTCTGAAAACGTCATTCTGACGTAGCTATTTTTCACACGTGGAGCTACAACAATGGTCCAAGTTCGGTTTGCTTGCGATTTTTGCTACGTTTACAGCCATTTTTCATCTTTAGCGGCTGCCTAATGAGCATCATTAAGCGTGACGGTAGCTAAGAGTTCACTTTCTCAAAGAATCGAGCAAGGTGTTGTCGAATTTGACTTGTTACTCAACGAACTGGGAATTTGGCCGGTCGGACAGTTAGTACCTTTGGGACTCGACTATTGATGAATTTCTCGACCTACCACCGCATATTTTGCAATTTGAGAGCACTGAAGATGACCAAAAGCAGGAAAGTTTGGCGGTAGGTCGGAGTGGCTGTAGACTTAGTTTATATGTGAAAGAATTGGGGGAAGGAACGGGTGCTTTCAAAAATTCTCGTTATTTCCCAGCATTCAATACTTTCGATATGTTGAAAATGGCGGAAAGGCCCGAACACACTGCAACAAAAAGGCCATATCTACGCTCGGGAGAAGAATATAAACAAAAAAGTCATTTCTAAGCTAGAACAAGGACAGAATTTCGTTATGATGGTTGAAGTTTGGTTTTTCGACTTTTCGAAGGCAAAAAGGGGCATTTTCATGGTTTCTCTTTGACGTTAAAAACGGTCAGTTTCGTTCTTTTCCAAACTCAAAAGGCCCTATTTGGTAAAAATCGCTACGTTTCTTGCGTTTATTGGATATCCAAATTTAAAGGACATTCTATTTCGTGCTCACAACTAACAGTTAAGGCAATATTCGTGCGATTGAGACATTTGCAATGTTTTGAAGCATGGGAGGTTTTACGGCCGGTTTTGGCCGGCACGGGTGCCAATGGGATAATATACAGGAGCACCCAGTTTAGCATAGCATTGCTAGTTTAAATGGGGCCCTGATATAACGCAAATCCGAAAAAATTTACATGTACAGGCAACATAAATATACAACTATAAATAGGTCAGTATAAATTTGTAAAGATATCAATGGTAGCAGGTATTATTGCTTGAGATGGCGTTTAAGCGTAACCTTAAATTTGTTTAAAGCTTTAGTCTTTATTTGCCTAATGTTTCGAGGCTAAGCATAGCTTTTTGCGTCCTGGACGAAATTTAAAGAACAAACTATTCTTTGATTGCAAATGACGCCACAGCGGCCATGTTGGGGGAAAGAAAAATAGCGAAAATGTCTTTTGGTAATTTGACTCTATTATTATGTAAACCTTGAGCTACATTTTTCTATTGTTTTGGCACCAACATGGCCGTCTCATCACGTGACTGCAATCAAAGAATTGCTTATGACAAAAAGCTCAGGTCGAGATTAGCAAGCATCACGGCGGGAATTTTTCAAGAAAGCCTCAATCATGGAGTAGTTAATTAACTGGGAAAATTTATGACTGAGCGATAAGGTTGTTGTTCTCACGATTCAATTCGCTCAAAGGCCAGTGTCGACTGACATATTTGAAACTAAAGATTTGTCCACTAGTCTCCAAGTAAAGCGTTGTAGTATCGACGTTTGTACGAATTGTCACATCGATTAATTCGAACTATATATATAAATTGTGGATAGTACAGCTGGAAGTTTTGATTGTTAACGTTTTTTATGGTCAGAAAAAGTAATTAAAGACTATGCCAGTTACCTCAGTCCATTTTGTTTGTGAAAGCACAGTAAACTTTTATTACTGAGCATGCAAATTTAAAAAACGGTTGTTTTGTTTGCTTCTAGAATTTTCAAAACACAAGGTGTTAATATTCACCCCATGCAGTTGCTTAACACGTTGTCGTTTCCTTATAAGCCAGATAGTCGCTGTATTTGTTTTGACAGTTTATTTCTTGGTTTTGTAGTGAGCTTAACGGCGAATCAAAATTGATGGCTCAAAAAAGAAAACGAAATTCAAAAATTACTATTATAAAAAAAATACTGTTCTCAATTTCTAGTGTTTTGTATTTTTATGTGGTTAATGGAAAATAATAAATGGAAATGGGAAGAAAAATCCACATGTTGATAACATATGTGTATGTCGTGTAGCGGGAGCCATGACTGGTTCACTAGAACCTTTCGGCCTTTAGCCATCCTCTTATAGAACGAAGTATTCATAAGAAAAAAACTTGGCACTTCGTTAAATCGAGGTTCCACTGTAGCTTAAATTTGACTGTCTCCCAGATGACTCTAAAGTTAGTGCCATTTACATGCTCCAATTTAAAATAACAAAGGAAACGAAATTAAGCATATTTCAATATAAATTATACACAATATTCTTAGCTTCCTCATGGTGTGCTACTGCATGAAATGAGGATTGTAGACTCCACTCGCCAGAAACACCATCTCATATCCTAGTTAAAGGTAGTGTAATTCAAGAATTTTTGTCTAAAGTAATTACCTGGTGAGGACTGTTTGTCAGTAGATATGTTAAGTATACTGTATGGCTCTAACGCTGCAGATCCTAAAATGCATATCTTTAGCTATTACATTCTCCTTGGCAAGAGACACATTTTCCTGCAAAGGATCGAGCTCAAACCAACAAGCCTTTTATCTTTTTTTTTTATTTGTTAGAGATAAGTTAATCGCGCAAAGATCAATTCTATATTCTAAGGGCCAAAAGGCAAAATTTCTTTCACTATGGAAACAGTTACGATTCAATGTACTTCATCTTTCAATTTGAATGCTTGTTCATTGTGACTGATAATAATAATAATAATAATAATAATAATAATAATAATAATAATGATGATGATCATGATGATGATGGTTATTATTATTATTCATGAAATTTTTAGCCCAGGCGCGAGTGAATCCTCGTTAAGGTAGGCCGGTTCAACAAAGTTAAAACGTTTATGTTAGATGACGTTCAAGCAGCATTTTTTGTTCATGACGAGCCAGAGATAACCAGAAGTTAAAAAATCTTCCATGTCTAGTTGCTAAGGAGTGATATCATAGGTCTGCATTGGAGCCGTCAACGTACTCAATTTGCGGTTTCTCTGCAGGAGAGCACAGCTTCTGTAACGTCACGTAACATACATAAATCTACAAAATAGCATTGTTTAAACACGCTTCAGGGGCACAACTTTATTTACCGCCGTGCGGCACGCTTACGCCATATGCTCATGGCATTTTATGGTTTTACTTGAATTATAAAACGCTAGTTTCTTCAAATGTTATGCTTTAGCGATGGACGCGATTTTATTTTTGATTTTTATTTTTTATTATTTTTTATTTTTTTCTGTGCATTTCGGCGTGTGGTGGCCAGCAATTGCAGCGATTGACACCTTCTCAGGCTGAAATTTTGTTTTGGCCGGTGGTTTCATAGACGCGCAATCGACTTTGGTAAGTTGTAACTACGTTTTAAGTCGAAGTAAGTCGCCTTCCGACAAATTTCAAAAGGGAAAAAAAACGAACAGAAGAGGTAAGATCGATGTGACTTTCGATTTGGTTGCTTTGGTATTTTAGGTAGGAATCGCCAATGAAATTTTCCCTGGGCTTAATGCTAATGTAGAGTTTTCTGTAAGATTTGATTTCGTTGGAATTCCGTTAGGTTTTGGAAAATTGCTGAGCGGTAATATTTCTATTGAAGCATAGTTATGTATATGTAGCAATGGTAATGTTAATTATGGCGCAAATATGAAGCCGCGAAATACGCGCGCACTCGTCATCAATCCACGATAATGAAGATAGGGCTGGGAGGGGCGCGGGAGTGGGCGGAGCCTTATTTTGTCTTTAAAAACTGGGTATGGGTGCTTATATCTTTTGCATAGCGGTTCTCTGTCAAAGCACAAAATATAATATCAGATGACTATTTCTTTCAGTTGTGACGATGGTTAAAATAGTGGCAGCTTGAAAATTTAAACTTGTTGTTGCAGGGAATATTTTCGTTCAGAAACAGGTTCTGAAGGGTACACTCTTCATTTCCTATTACTCCTAAAAATGTTTGAAATATACTGATCTTTTTTCAAACTGACAAGCAGTTTAGGGTTTGTGTTTGTTTGTGCCAGGAAAATGGCAGTAGTAAAATGTTCAAGTGACTTAGCATATATAACCTGCAGACAAAAAAATCATTTCTGGCTCATCCAGGTTGAGATCTATGGCATTACTGTATGTTTGAGTGCTTCTGGGATATATAACATGAACAGTGTTTTTTAAATGCAGATAAAAATCTAGGCAAATGTTCTATATCTTTTCTTGTTCATCCAGGTTGAGGTCCATGGCATCACTGTATGTCTGAGTGCCTCTGGGATGTATAACATAAGCAATTTTTCAAATGCAGAAAAATTCTAGGCAAACTGTTCTATATCTTTTCTGGTTCATCCAGGTTGAGGTCCATGGCATCACTGTATGCCTGAGTGCTTCTGGTATATAGAACATAAACAACTTTTTCAAATGCAGATAAAAATCTAGGCAAATGTTCCATATTGTTTCATGGTTTACACAGGTTTGAGACGGTCAAGCGTTTACGGTATAGTTTTGGCTAACTAAGAGACAAAGATTTAGGTTCATAGCCTATAAAAGGCCATCGCTGGGTATATTTTTTATTGTTGAGTGGCCGGGACATTGATGCAAACGGAAAACGTGCGAGCGCGTGAGTGAAGGCATTCTCCTACACTCTTTAGTGAAGCTTTTCGTTATGGCGTGTACTTCAACAGATGAAGTTTGCAATCGTTATTCGGAAAATAGATCAACTTAAAGATTTTTCTATATACTGTGAGAGAAATATCCAAGTTTGTGACGCTTTTAACATCCCAGTTCTCTGTTTCTAACAAACCCGGAAATGGCGACTTGATTGAATGACCCATATGACATTATCAGGGAAAATCTGAATTATTAGAGTAAATCTCAGCACTGGCCTTCTGCCTCCCTTTAATCACGTAAAGTGCAAATGTTCCTGGCTCTGTTTATCGATATTTTTATCCTTTGAACTTTTTCCTTTTGCTTCTTCATATTCTTATCCATTGAATTTTTGCCTTCTTATTATATTACCCGCTCTCATCTCTATTTTAAGCAGTTTGTATACTTATTTCGAATACTGCACATCTAAGAGGCTCTGGCTTCTTATGAATGATTGTTTAGCTCTCCATCAAGCATTCTGGCCGACTTTTAGTCTGATCGAGTAAAACGATTTTACTCCATCAAACTAAAAACTTGCTATGACAGCTCGTGAATTCATCAGACAGCACACATTCTCCAATTACAACAGTCGTAGTCGGCCGTCGGACGAGTCAGATCGTCATTTTCTTGACTGTTCCTGAGGTTGTTGAGCGAAATTTCCTTTTGTTTTTTAGCTGTGCTTAGCCAAACCCAAAGGTTTAATTAGAGGTCAAAATAACCGAAAGAGTGTTTACTATTTGCGGATTGGCCCTTATTCGTATATTTTTTAATGATCCCGCTTCATATCAAAATCTCAAAACTAGAAACTTACCTAACTCATCACCGGTATAACGACAACCATTTTGGGGGAAACGTGTCTGAAAGCACTTGAGAACAAACCATTAAAAATTGTCTGATGTGTGAAATGCACTTTCTTTTAGTTCTTTCTCCATTACGTTCGATTCAGTCTTACCTCCATGTCCCCATGAAGTTGTGTTCTTGAAGTTTGTAACGGTCTCCCAAAACCAAGATCCCGCTTGCTGCAAAAATAGAATATGCAATAAAGAGTTAAAAGGGATGATCCGGGCTATTAGCTTGTTAGAAATAGATGCTTTGCGCAACCATTAATATAAGAATAAGAATATGATGTGTTTATTAGTTTTCGAATACCGTAACCGAAACAAAAGGAAGCGAAACAAAAATAGCCTGTTCCAGGCGTTCAGATAGTAAACGGAGCACGATAGTACCGGCAGAGACAGGCGAAAATAACTAAAAGGGGTGAAAAATAGAGGAGAGCTTGAGACTGGCGGCCCAAGCCCTCCTCCTTTTTTCACCGCTTTATTTTCGCCTCGCTCTACCGGTAATATCGGGCTCCGTTACACTATCTGAACTCCTGGAACAGCCTAAACTAAACAAATTAATACAATTAACAAGACAGGTAACATAGCTAGCCTATAAGCATCCATCTTTGCAGCTATTGGATCAAGCCAATAGGAAATACTGGTATAACGAAATTCGAAAAGGAGTGCGCATTTAAAATAAAGTGAATTATTAGAAAGCTGATATTGTAATCTTTATTTGTTACTAAACAGAGCGGTTTTCAATTGAGTGTCGATAGTAATTCTCGTTTGCTTTGGTTTTGCATTGCTTCGCTCTGTGATTGGTCAGCAAAACTCGCGCCACTTTCTCAACCAATGAGAAACAAAACTAAACTCAATCGCGACTTGCACGCGCGTAATTTCACGCGCGTTGTATTGGCTACATATAATGGCTCCGAATTCTGGTTGGCTCATTGCGCCGTTAGCGTATGTTGTGATTGGTCAGAGTAATTGGTTTGGTATTGGTTTTACGACACTCTATTGAAAACTGCTCTAAAAAACATGAAAGACAGATCGATGTATAGTTTGGCGTCTAAATAATATCACAAAGCAAGGCAACTGTATGAGGAACCTTGTAGACACAACTGTCACGTTTTGGTGGGTAGTATCGCCTTATTCTTTTACGAGTTGTGCTGTATTCTGTTGACCTAATAGGGTTCAATCCGAAAGAAAAATTCACCTGGAAAATCACATGGAAATCTCCGCGTGGTCCATATTCTAATGTGTCGTTGAGTTGAGAGCAAAACTTTCTCATCGCCTAAAAGTATATATATTTTTTCATTTAAATTAAAACATTAACAAATTTGCCTGTCATTGTGATGATTAGTAGCCTTATTTTTTAGCTTATTTTGGATTTACCTCTGCTTTCCGCGCGATTAACTTTTCTTTTTGACAGGTGTCTACCTAATTTATGCATCAAATCAAGGCCTAACAAAGCCCTTCAAATCTAATACAAACCCTAAGTACTGTTCCTTAACAACTCAAGCAGTTTAAGGTCTGGGTTTCGAAATATATTGAGAAATATGGTTGATTGCCAATAGATAGAATCGGATGAAACTTTCCCTAAAGATAAATCTTGTTGTCCTCTTTTGCCTTAACGTATAATTTTAATCACGTGACCAGTCACGTGATCAAAATTTGCAAAACACTTAAATCAGCGATTTGGTGACGGATTTCATGTTTACAGATTAACAAATCAGCGTTTCCAACGCTTGGAGTGATTGTTCATAAGTTTTAGGTTTTAAATTGTCAATAGCGAAAGCTTAAATTGTGGTCAGAAGAACTACCTTTGCCCTCATAATTTTTTGTTGAGAGCGATGGACGATCACTCCAAACGAGAGATGTTAGAAATGATTAATATGAATAAGAAACGCGTTTTTATTCGATATTATATTCTACAAAAGTCACCTACTACTCAAAAAAGAGATTTTTTCAATAAAATGGTCACGTGACACGTCACGTGATCTATGATAGCGTCTCTTATACTTGAAAATGTTCGGGACGATGAGAACTTCCTATGTGCCGAATTTCTTTTCAGTGCCATTCCTCTGGGTTGTTATGTTACGAAAAAAAAAAAACAATTTTATCATATAAACGAACCTGACCTAGGCCTTAAACTGCTTGAGAATACCCATTGTTTTTTCAACAATGGTTGGGATGCAGCTTAATGTGAGAGCTCTCCCTGAGTCCTGCCACAGGACTTAACTAAATTGTTCCTACCCGTCGATGGGTGTAACAGCTAGGCAAAACAGGGAAAATAACACTGATTGAAAAACAAATTCATAAGGCTAAAAAAATTAGTTAAGTGCCTATATTTTTTTAATCTCGGTATCTCTTTTAGTCGAGCATATATATTGTTATCTTTTAAGGACGGAGCCTCTAACATAGAAGGATTTTCTGCAGTTTATAGAAACTTTCAAAATAAGATCTTGGGACAACTTACTTGGGGGAGGGGACCACACAATTTTAATTCGGAGATAAAATAAAGCTAAAATAATGCTATAAAGCAGCTTTAAAATATACGTAGCAGTTTATGGCAATGTTTTGTTATTCCAATTTCTTTTCGAGTCTCAACAACCTTTACTTCGATCTACTCTTCCCACAATTTACTTTGTTTCTAAGGTGGCTGGTACTAGTTTTACTCGCGTGGAGAGTCTGGCCACTAGCGCGCGTCACACTTAACACGTGCGAGACTTGGTGAAAACAAATATGGCGGCGCGAGGGTTTCTTTGAGCAAGGGTACGTTTGTCCTGTTCAAAAAGAAATTCGGGTTTATCCGTGGCCGTATGTACTCCATCGACTTGAGTCAATTCAATTTACATAGGAAAATTTTTTTCCGGAGATTGATAATGCATATTACAAAGAAAATTCCCACCTCTACTGCGATTGAAACACGTTCTAAGGCCTCAGGGGATATTCTAAAACTTCATTTTTGGCAAAAGTTTGATATTTTATGGTAAAAAGTGCCAAAAAATCGGTCACATTTTGCACCAAATGGGCTTTAAATGTTTAAATATGCCAACGTACGAATACCACTTTTACAGAAAAACACAATATGGATGATTTTTGCCAACTTTGGATCAAACTAAGCATGTCACAAATAGCGAGAATTTATGGCAGAGTTACCTGGATTCTGAAGAGCACATTGGCATGGGAATTGTCTAAGAAAATCTGCTAGTTTTTGCAGAAGCTAAGTTTCAAGATATTCAGAAATATTGAATTCTGTTACCAGATACAGAAATATGTGTCACAAATTGTACTAACTTGTGAAAACTTTTCAAGGCCGGGAAAAAATCGTTTCTTTCTGGCAAGAAATAGCCTTAAACAATTTATCGTTACCACCTGCTGTAGCTTTTGGTAAAATGTTAATCGAGTAGGCAAAACGACCCTGAAAATTTCCAACGTCGTTTTTCTCACCACCAAATGACCGTGGAAATTTCCAACGCCGTTTAATTCAACAGCAAATGGCCTTGGAAATTTCCAACGTCACATTTTTAGAAAAAGTGCAAAATGGCCTGTGAGGAAAACACAAAGAAATTTCTGAGGTTTCAAGAGCAAGACGAAAGCTATACAACAGTTTAGTTTTAGTTTCGCAAACAAGCCCTTCTTAGTACAGTTGGGAACATTTATCCTGCAGAATGGCCTCAAACCAGTACAAAACGCATCAGACGCATGTTGTGCTTGCGACAAAGTTCGGAGGCAATAGCCGCGCACTATACTCCGTGCACGTGCGAACTATTACTGGTGCTGTTTTTTGTCGTTATTTCACTTTGCGCACAAGGTAGGCGCACATTGTGGAATGACAATACTTTTCCGAGCAGCTCCAAGTCTCGCTACGGTTGCAATCACGGCCTGCCAGGGTAAATGCGAGCATTGAACGACAAATCAACCAAAATAATGTTCAGACATCTTTTATTGCTAATCTGCTTCTTCCCTAAACGGAGCCAAATACAGAAGAAAATGATACAATACATATTTTAAAACTGACTATGAACGCTCGGACCTAGTGTAATATCACGAGGAAATCAGCGCTTTGAATTTTAAAATCAGATTAAAATGCACTGTCACGATCAGCTCGATAAATTTCACAACAGTTTCACTTACTTGACCTTTCATTATACATCTGTAGCGTAGCTCTTTGATAAACTCTATGCACCGCGCATAACCTCGTGTAACTATTGCATCGTTTTCAAACATCCCGCGTTAAAACAGAAAGGCGTTCTTCTGTCGGTTGAACTGAGTGGCTACTGGCCCTTTGGCGGTTTAGGAGCCGTTATTCTGCGGTATACCAAAGGAATGCCGTAAGCACTAGAATGTGTCGGCATAATTTTCATTGAAAAGACCGGATGTGATACAAATTTCGTTTTTCTATACTGTCATTAACCGAATTCTTCCATACATCACAACAAAAATTAAAATTACGAAATTGTTATAAATTTGGGCTTCGTGAATGTAGAATCTAGGAAAAACTTCATGGCAAGACTTCCATCCGTTCAGTGAGTACGTGACACAATCTATGCCTGTGGTATCCGATTAACAAAACCGTACAGGATTTGTTTATTCGAAAGGTGTCACTTTTTAATTCACACCGATATCAACATCATTATTCATTATGATAACAATTTCATATTGGATAAATATTCAAATGTCAAAGGAAAGCATGCCGTGAAACTGACTGATACGGTATACCTTCAGCTGTATCTTGGCCGATGTAATTAATGTGCAAATATAAGGATAAGGTCTATACGCTGTGCACTACAGATCTGCCCTACCTAAGTCCTATATGAATACTGAGTCACCAGCAAAAAGCAGAGCGACGACAACCGGCGAAGTAAAATCTAAATAGACAACGCCTTACACCATTCAGGTAGGAAAGTCGACTAAGATCTCTTTTTGTTGCCACTTGCTACAATAATGGTATGAGGTATTTCAAGTGTTGGTGGGCCTTGAGGTAAGACCCCTCTGAAACTATCGATTTGGGTAGCTCACTTCATGAATAAATATAACACGGTTATTTTGTCCGAGTGCGCGACATTTTTTCAATCAGTTTACGGAAATTTCAGTTGTCTCTGTATATCTAATGTGACCGACAAATGATTGAAATATTGAACATGACTCGAAGACATGCTTTTTATCCTCGCTTAGTCCTGTGTTTAGTTAGAATTGTAAATAGAGCGTGTAACGGTTCCATAAATTTTACTCCTTATCAACTATTCCACAAAGGAATAACGTGAGATTGAACAGACTCACCAAAATCAAGCAAAATCAGTCACTTGCTCTGGAAGCCCTCGACAAATACCTATTGACGTTAATTTTACGTTCTTTTTAAGGTACAGAATACCGCCGTTATTACGAACATTACTGCCGATGTGTACCTTAACTGAATCGCATAAAATTTTACTGATTTCCTCCATGTCGTTCTAAAATGTTGATTAAAGATAACTTGAAACACATCTTCTCCAGTAAATTGTAATTTACGGAAAAAGCAGTTCTCAAAAAGAACAAAAGGGGTTTAACGTTGGGTGAAATTCATAGTCTGTTTCTGCTTGCTATGAATGACGTTTGAAATTTCCACGGTCAGTTTCTGCTTGTTATAAATGACGTTACAAATTTCCATGGTCACTTTCTTATAGCCTATAAATGAAAGCTGGAAATTTCTGTTTGACGGTATTGCGACAGACGAATTTAAATTCAAGCGGCATATTCCCAGAAAAAAAAAAATGCGTTGTAACCTTGCAAAACTGTATGAAAATTTGGCAAAATATTCTCTCTGTTTAAAAATATTGCAAACCTTACTTAGAATTCGGTCAAATCCGTCTGTTTTTAATAAATTATTTTCACTCAAAAATGCTAGTTTTTGTCGAAATAAAGCTATTTTAGAATACTACCTGAGGTTTTAGAACCTGTTTTGATCGTGTCGGGAACTGGGAGGATAAGTAGCCGGAAAGTAATTGTAAAACTGTAAAAGTGGGATAGAACTTCAATTGTACTTACAAGTAATACATCTCAACATTCTATTATTTCTGTGCCTCACCACCTCCTGTTGTTTGTCTCGCGAATCACATCTGCACTTGTGTCAGAATTGCATGCAGTTGACATGTGTTCTTCGAGCAATTTACTTAATTCCACGCTTTCGCTTGGTGTTATTTAACATAAACATGCTTAGTCATACCACAAGTTGTGTAGAAATTCTTTTATCTGAACCCAAACGTTTGGTCAAACACTGAAAACAACAACTCGGCACGTGGACTGCAAACAAAGCTACGGTAGGTGCCCACACGTTTATGGGTAATGGTTAGCGGCAGTCAGCAAAGCGCATGAGGAAATGTCCATCTTTTAGAATCTAGATTTTGAAATGCGCGATAACGCGCGTGGAATTGTTCAACCGCAGAAAGGTTTTTCCAAGAAAGCGAGCCAGGTGACCCCTTTTTTATTGTTTCAATATTTTTTTTGTCTTGTAAACAGGAAACGTCACACAAAATTCAAGAAAATTCTATATGAGAAATTTTACACCACTCATAAAATGCCTTTTCTCGCGTTTATAAAAAATCCGCTTGATAGAAAATTTTTAAAAAACATTTTGCAGTTTCCTTTTCAAACGGCAAAAATAATGCCATGAAATAAAGGGGGTCACCGAGTTAGTTTTCAAATTATAAGTACCAGAAGTTTTAATGCAGCACTGAATAACCCTCCAAAACCGTTGCCATGGTAACAGCTGATGACGTTATAATAGTAATAATGTTTGGCCAACAACTAAATGTATAATTTAATCTTGGAAAAGTTTTTTTTTACTGCCTCGGTTTCCCTTCGTGTTCTTTTCTCTGAAAGTTTACGTCGTTAAAAAGCTGAACACTGGTACCAGCCACCTTAAGAGCCAATTTCTGTAAATACCTAGAATCCGGCGTTAATGGTGAAATTTTGAAATTCTTCATATTTTGCCTGAATAAAACCTATGGTGAGTTATTTTCGAAAATAGAATTCAAAGATCGTGAAGCGCTTGCTTTTTTCTAATATCGAGGAAAGTTTGAAAACCGTCATTTAACCGCCATTACTCTGTCGAAAATAGTGTAAAATGGTGCATTTTGGTATCGCTTGTGTAGATAAACGCGGTGACATCTATCAGTGCGACTTGGCCAGATCATAAGGGTTCTCTGGGCCTTTCCAATGCACAAAATTATTTTGGAAAAGCTACTGATATAACCGTTTTCGACCGTTAAAAATACCCTAGTTCAAATGGCTTCAGCGAATGAGTTAATTTTAGCTTCCACACCACAAAAAGACCACTAGTACATGCAATTTAACGATGAAATTAATATTGTCTTACAGGGCATTTTTCGTGCTCTGTTGTGTTAAAATTTCTTCCGCGGCGCGACAAAAGTGCTCCATCGAGAAATAGAAACGTACAGTCAAGTTTTTCATCGCTGCCATTCTTGAAATCAACATGAACCTTGCCTTCTTCGAACCAGAACTTCGTCAAGAACTAAAAGTCTGCCAATGGAAACATACATACATACATACATACATTCATACATACATAGTTTATTTGATAACGCAGGTTACAGCATACGCAAGACTGAAGTCCTGATGTGGACCTGCCTATCTACTTGTTAAAAACTAAAGTATATACATGTGAATAAATAGAAAATCAACAGAAGTTAAATAATAAATAATAACAATACAAATATAAATAAGATTAATAATAAAAAAATTCCTCATTCCTATTTCTTATCATGGAAGATTCCTTATTATAGCTTATAGAATTAATTAAGTCCCTGCTAGATCTAAGTCTTTTTTTAAAACATTCTAAGCTAGGAGACTTTTTGATCGAATCAGGAAGTGAATTCCAAGCAATGGCAGCTCTATGCTTAAAAGTCAGCCTGCCAATTTCTGATTTAGGACTTGGAAATTCAATATTCATTGGTTTCCTCAGGCAGTTAGATGATTGTTTTAATATTACTAGATCATTTACAACATTGGTGTTGCATCTATAGTAAGATTTATACGCTTCTACTAACAGTCTCTTAGTATAGTAAAATGATAAATTGTTCCAGCCTTTCAATTTATTTAATTGATCAGCATTCGAATTTCTTGAAAGCTTAAAAATAGGTTTAGAAGCTCGTATATGAGCACGCTCAAGATCATCCATTAGTGCAGGTGAGCAGGAACCCCATACTAGTATTCCGTACAAGACGCTTGGAAGTACAGTCCTAAAATAAATGGTCTGTAGAATGTATGATGGCAAGAATTTAATTCTTCTGAGGACTGCTATTTTCTTATTAAAAGATTTTAACAGACTTTTAGTGTGTTCTTGCCAAGAAAGATTACTGTCTATAGTTACTCCTGGACATTTACACGATGATTTTAATTCAATAAATTTTTCACCATACTTCAAAGGCAACAATGGACCGATGAATCTCTGTTTAGATAATAATAAGGCCTCTGACTTAGTTTCATGAGCAATCAATCTGTTAGCACCACACCAACTATGGACTTGATCTAATATAACTTGCATGGCCTTAATTATAATATCAATATTATCACTTACAGTAAATATGGTAGTATCATCAGCAAACATATAAAGTTCTCCCGAGGTTACAGATTCAGGAAAGTCATTGACATAAAGGGAGAACAGTTTGGGTCCTAAGATTGACCATGGTGGTACTCCAAAATTGATAGAGCTAGTGTCTGATTTCACTTCATTAACTTGAACAAATTGGTTACGATTTAACAGGTAGCTTCCCATCCAAGATAGTAAATTTCCTGATATACCAACAGCTTTCAACTTTTGTAATAGGATGGTATGATTCACCGAATCAAAGGCCTTCCTGAAGTCAATAAACAGCACACCAACTTTAAGATTATTATCTAGGGCCCACTTCCAAGTGTCAGTAAGATGAAGAGACCCTCTGTAGAATGATTCTTGCGAAAGCCCCATTGATTGTCACTAAGCAGGTTCTGAGCTTCAAGGTGATTGTCTATGCTGTTGCTTATAATGTCTTCAAGAATCTTTACTGGAATACTTAAGAGAGATATGGGCCTGAAGTTGCCCATATCAGTGGGTGCTCCCTTTTTAAATACTGGCTTAACACGTGAGAGTTTCCAGTTTGTTGGAAAAACTGCATCATCTATACTTTTCTTGAAAACTGGCAGCAGGCTATGGATAGATGATTCCCCAAGGAGTTTAAGATCCTTGGGTGAGACTAGGTCCGGTCCAGTAGCTTTGTTCGGGTTTGATGATATTTCAATTTTCTTCTTCACTAGCTCCCAATTTAACTCTATGTCACATATTGTAGGAGTGACTCTTGTTACATAAGAAGTTAGGGTGTTTGGATCAAGAGGTTCTAAATTCTTTGTAAGTTCTTCACTGATATTAACAAAGAACTCATTAAAGTAAGAAGCTTTTTCTAAATCACTGGTTAATTCATCTTTACAGTCAGTTATTATGGGACCAATAGTACTATCCTTGCTTTTCCTTAGAACCTTGTTGGTTAGTTTCCAAAATTGCTTAGGATCTTGGGAATTCATAAATTCCTGTTTCCAATAAGCAGCTTCCGATTGTTTTAACAGCTTTTTTACTTCATTTCTCTTGGATTTATATAATTCCCATTTGACTTGATCTTGGGATGACTTGGCTTCCTTAAGTAACTTATCGCGAAGATTTATTTGCTTCCTTATGTAAGTAGAAATCCAGGGTAAAGATTTGGATCTCATTTTAACATTCCTAGTTGGGAGGTGATGGTTGACTATATCCTTATATAAATAGTCCCACAGGTACAAGCTATCGTCGACGTCGTCAAAAATACCAACCAAGTGCCACGACGCATGTTCTATATCATTTCTAAATTGTTTGATGTCAAGTGATTTGTAAGCTTTGGTTGTTATATACTTGGGTTTAGGATTAGCACTAATAGTCATAAAGACAGCAAATACTAAGTGATGATCAGAAATACCAAGATCAATTGCACCAGAAGTTTTCACTTTGGCTGGTTGGCTGGTGATGATGAGGTCAATGAGAGACTTTGAGGTAAGTGTGATTCTTGACGGGCAGGATATAATGTTTTTAAGGCCAAAAGAGGAAATTATCCTTTCCAGCCTTTTTCCATATTGAGATTCAGTATTACTTGATCCTTTTAACATGTCAGAGTTGAAGTCACCCAAAAGAATAATATTTTTCCTTCTTAGCCAGATGTTTTCTAGCACGCTCCTGAAATGATTGAAAGATAAGGAATCCTTTACTCGCTATTCTGAACGTCTGAGAATTAAAGTAGAATTCTAAGCTTACTGTTTTAAATCTGTCTGAGAGTGATAACCTTCGACATAAACGTTAACAAGGTCAGAGTAAGTGATGAAATTATGTAGCTTGACGCTGATTGACACGGCAATTTCCAAGTGACCTTAATTACGTACGCTCGCTTCTTTCCTCGAACTATCACCTTTGTAAAGTTATGATGTTATGATATCTTAAATTCCTACTTGGCTACCATCTTCGGTTTAATAGAGAAACGGTGCTTTACTTTGCCGGTAAAGGAAAATTTGTTACATGCAATTGCGTGACGTTCACCAAAGTATTGACAAAAACAATGCTGTTGGATAACCGATAATATTATCATTTGAACTTTGCAACAGCTTGCGAGTCGAACAGCTGAAATGAAAAGATAATAAAAATATCTTACCTTAATTGCCTTGTACACATGTCCAGTCAAGGACACGAAGTTAGGAAGAGATGCGTAATAATTAGGTGTTCAATCGAATGTCATTCCATTTTACGTGGAGATCGCTAGTTGATCTTACGTTGTTTAGGGAAGCTGTGACAATTTTCACGAAGATCCAGTGATTTGAAACTTATTCACTGTGACTCCAGTGATTCCATTTGATGACGAGTGTATCTTTCCGTGCCAAGCAAACGAATGTTTCGATTTACCTGTCCAGCTCCAATAGCGCACTGTTAGCCCGCATTTTTCTTTGTATAAATTTGGTTCCAGGGGGGAGGGGTGGTAGACTGGCGAAGAAAATGGGGTAGTGGCTAGTAGTGGAGTGAAAGATATCCCTGTGATGGAAACGTGGAGTTACAGTGAAAGGTATTATTTTTAAAACAAAGCTGAAAAAAGTAGTTCTTTTCAGTTGTTTTGTTCTTTTCTCCACCACCCATACTGCTCAAGAATGCAATAGTTCCTACCTAAAATGTTTGCATGTCCTTGTGTTTTATTTTCACTCTCTTCACTCCTTACTCCAGATTCCCAAATAAATGTTTTTTCCAATGTTTCCTTTGCGATAGTCACAAGAAATATAAAAGAGAAAAGTAGCGGTATCTTTGCAAATTATTATCTTGTGGAATAGGCTTCCGTGTTGCGGGAAGGCTATTTATGGCGCTCTTTGGCAGTTGTAGCTTCATGAAGCATGAAGTAGTCACATAGCACCAAGACGTAGTCTCTCTCACAGTTTTCCAACCTTCTTGCTTTTCACCAAAGAGCAGTGATGTACAACAATATGGTAGCTGACGGTGCAAGGAAGAAAACACCGTCTTTTTCCTCAGTGAAATTCACTTACTTCGTCACCTGCACTGACTGCCGCAATTTCGCTGTCAAACGTGAAAAAAGGCAGAACTTGCCATAGAGACAGTATTTCTCCATCTGAGCCAAGGGCTCACCGCACTTAACATTTCAACTGATGCGTGTTGAGTTCTCGCAACACCTGCCCCCCTCCCTCCACCCATTAGGGGAGGGAGGCACCTGACACATGTTTGGGTATAAGGGTGCCGCTGGGGGTTTGAAACCCCATATCTTGTTTAGTAACCTGTTCGAGGCTCTCAGATATTTGGATCGAGCGCACGAGAACAAGCGAAGAAAATAAGGAATACCTATCCTGTGTTAGGCAACACCATCTTATTTTAAAACAATAGCACTAATATCTAGTCCTGAAAATGATATAATGTTGATTCATGACCTGCAGTGCTAAATAAATACAGATAAACGCTTTAAAATTTCGGATTTTTAAATTCTCGACGATAGTATTTTAGCCACACACTGTTAGAACAGATCCGGCGAACCCTGATTAGGACAGACTCGCTTGAAATTGTATAACCTGTTCGAGGCAGATGTATCAAAAAGCATATACCCTATCCAGCGGTATGTTCCCGTATAGGCCATATAGGGAAGTTATTCAACCCCCAGCCACGTCCCCAGATCCCTTTTCTCTTCAAAGGTGAAGGGATAAGCTCCTTGAATAGGCTTTTCCAGATTCTGCTCAGCAACTTTTTAGCAACTTTTAGGATTTTGAGAAACTTGTTTTTGTCAGAGAGCAACTTCTAGCAACTTTTCGGAAAACTAGCACTTTTTTTGGTAACTTTTGGGCTATTTTGAACCAAAATGCTGAATAACCCCCTCCCCCCCCTTTTTTTTTACTAAACAAGTTAAAATTCTCTTGGTTAAAATTCTACACATCTTTCTAGTAAAACTCATATTTTTACCCTTTGAATGGGTATCATGTGGACGAATAATTCATTACAAGAATTGGGTTTGGGTAGCCTCAACCTCGTTCCCAGGACCCAGCGCTTTTCCCTTCTCGTGGGGGGCGCCCCCCACGACAAGGGAAAAGCCCTGGGAACGAAGTTGGGGTAGCCTGTGGACTGTGTGTAAACAAAATGGCGGACGCCACGTTGTCACTAGCCACTTAGATTCAACTAAAGGTTGCCTAATTTGTTGAGATTTTAGGGTGGTTCAGGCAAGGTTTTTAGGCAAGGTTCCTACTTAGGTGTGTCCTTCCTTCCCTTGCCATCAGAGTGATCAAATCAACAGACAAGATTTTTTTCCCGCCACAACCCCTTTCGCCAGGCTAACGGTTTCTGACTTTTTCTCTGTCGATACCTGCGGCGTTGTTTTACGCCCCACGTTTGTTGACTAAGTTTATCTGTTTACATTTATTGCTGTGTTGTAACTTTAATTTTGATTTAATTAAACCTGCCACATCAGTGGCCAAATTTATCCAGCACAATTTGCGGGAATTATGAATTTGCACTTTTCTTCTCTAACACAGAGCTCACGTTAACAGTAGGCTAATCTAATTGGGGCGTGTCGCGATATAAAGAACTGTTTTTGTCAACTTTTCTCTTAAAAATAATACCTTTCAATGTATCTATTTACTCAATTGCACATAAATTCCTTGTAACCACATTTCTTTACAGGGATATCTTTCATTCCACCACTACCCCCCATTGACTTCGCTAGTCCACCACCCCTCCGTCCTTGGTACCAAAATTATACAAAGAAAAATGCGCGCAAACAGTACGCTATTTGAGCTAGACAGGTAAATCGAAACATTCGTTTGCTTGGCACGGAAAGATAGACACGTCATCAGATGGAATCACTGGAGTCACAGTGAATAAGTTTCAAATCGCTGGATCTTCATGGAATTTGTCACAGTTTCCCTAAACAACGTAAGACCAACTAACGATCTCCACGTAAAATGGAATGACATTCGATTGAATACCTGATTATTGCGCATCTCTTCCTAACTTCGTGTCCTTGACTGGACACGTGTACAAGGCAATTAATTAAGGTAAGATATTTTTATTATCTAGTCATTTCAGCTGTTCGACTCGCAAGCTGTTGCAAAGTTCAAATGGAAATATTATCGGTTATCCAACAGCATTGTTTTTGTCAATACTTTGGTCAACGTCACGCAATATCATGTAACAAATTTCCCTTTACCGGCAAAGTACAGCAACTTTTCTCTATTAAACCGAAGATGGTAGTCAAGTAGGAATTCAAGATATCATAACATCATAACTTTACAAAGGTGATAGTTCGAGGAAAGAAGGGAGCGTACGTAATAAAGGTCACTTGGAAATAGACCATTTTACAGTTCTTTGCTCAGTATCCTGGCCTTTGATTGAATGCGAGGCTAGTGGTGACCTTGTTTTGATACAAACCTACCTTCTTTTCTTATGGAAATTGTGCTGATTAAACACTAGTTAGCATAAGAAAAACATGATTTACATAAGAAAAATAGGTAGGTTTGTATCAAAACAAGGTCACACCCAGCCTCGCTTTCACCGACAACTGTAAAATGGCCTATTGCCGTGTCAATCAGCGTCGAGTTACATAATTTCATCAGCTACTCCATAACGAGCCAGAGATAACCTCAAGTTAAAAAATCTCCCAAGTCTGGTTGCTAAGGAGTGACGTTATAGGTCTGCATTAGAGCCGTCAACGTACTCCATTTGTGGTTTCACTGCAGGAGCATCTTAGCACACCTTGAAAGAAGTATTGTTTTTGCGCTTCAGCGGCAGCATTTAATTTACCGGCACGCGGCACGCTTACGTCGTGTTCTCATGGCATTTTATGGTTTTACTTGTACGATAAAACGCTAGTTTCGTCAAATGTTATGCTTTAGCAAATTCGTTGAGATTTTCGAGGGGATAATCGGTATATTTCGGTATGTGATCAGAAATTGCAGGGAGTGACGCCTTGTCAGGCTGAAATTCTGTTTTATCGGGTGATTTCATTGACGTGCAATGGACTTTGGTAAGTTGTAACTATATTTGAAGCCGAAGTAAATCACCTTCGGACAATTTTAAAAGCGGAAATACGAACATAAGAGGTAAGATCGACGTCACTTTCGATTTTGTTACACTAGTACGTTTGGTAGGAATCGCCCATGAGATTTTCCCTGGGATTATATTCTTCTGTAAATTTTTCTGTAATATTTGATTGAGTTGGAATTCCTTCGGTTTCGCACCATTGTTGAGCGGTAATCTTTCTGTTCAAGCATATATTTATGTATATGTAGCAAAGTTCATGTATATTCTGGCGCAAATTAATTATTTTCTGGCGGCAAATTAAATATGAAGCCGCGAAATACGCGCGCACTCGTCATCGATCCACGATAATGAAGATCGTGCTGCTGAGGGGGCGCGGAAGTGGGCGGCTCCTTATTTTGTCTTTATAACTGGATATGGGTACTTATGTCTTTTACATAGCTGTTCTCTGTCAAAGCACAAAACGTTTTATCTGGCGACTATTTCTTCCACTTATGGTGGTGATTAAAATAGTGGCAGTTTGAAACTTGAAAATTATCGTTGGAGAATATATTATCGTCCAGAAACAGCTTCTGAAAGCCTTTTCAAACTACCAAGGAGTTTAAAACTCTGTGTTTGTTTGTGCGAGGAAAATAGCAATAGTAAAATATTCAAGTGATTTAGCGTATGTAACTTGCAGATAAATTTTAGGCAAATGTCCTATATCTTTTCTGGTTCACCCAGGTTGAGGTCCTGGCATCACTGTATGCCTGAGTGCTTCTGGGATATATAACATGAACATTTTTTAAAGTGCGGATAAAAAGCTAGGCAAATGTTCTATATCTTATCTGGTTCATCCAGGTTGAGGTCCTGGCATCACTGTATACCTGAGCGCTTCTGGGATATTTAACATAACAGTTTTTTTTTGGAAATGCAGATACAAATTTAGGCAAATGTTCTATATCTTTTCTGGTTCATCCAGGTTGAGGTCCTGGCATCACTGTATGCCTGAGTGCTTCTGGGATATACAACATGAACATTTTTATGAAGTGCAGATAAAAATCTAGGCAAATGTTGTAAGCAGGTTTAATGACCAAAACGTTTTAAATTTGGTACATTTCTTTGCAGAACAATAACGCGTTCGGATGAAATGTTTTTTTTTTTTCGAGAAAGTTTTCCTTACTTTAGTGTCCTTTAGAGTAATTTAGTCCTTGGACAGTTCGCCAGCATTTTCCAAGTTAAACAAATTTTAACAATCGGAAAAGAATTGGAAAAAGGAGAAGTTATATTTTGAAATGATGATTTCGATATCGTCGCCGTTGTCGCTTTTCCTGCCGAGGTCGGTTTCGGAAGTCGAATACTGAAACTTCCACTTCGACGTTTGCCCAAATTATTGAGGAATTATTCAACGAGAATTTCTTCAGTTCCTAGGGGAACCGTACGGATAGCAAAAGTTTTGTTCATGGGCACGCAACGGTATCACATATTGAAGCGAATTATTTTAGCTCAGTGATGTTAATTTACTTTCACGGTGTTCAATAAGGGTAATACTTGCAGAGTGATTTGTGTAAATTACTCGCAAATATGTTCACTATTACCACGTATTGCAAGTATGTTTGATTTAAGAATACGAGCGAATTTTAATTTTAATTTTAATTAAGAGATATATCTCCCTCCAATAACGAAAAACATTTCCCCATATTGCATGTGAAAGAGAAGCAAAGAAAACTCGAGTCTTTGGTTGTAAATTAATGCTATTTTCTGGAACCGGAGAGCCTACCTCAAGAGTAATTCACCAAAACCAAAACAAACTATTGGGTATCGTTTTCCCGTTCCCGCAGTCTCTTTTCGTGTGCATCAGGCCTAAAGATAGAATTTAACTGAACTCTCGCCATAAATAAACGTTCACGTTTAAGGATTATGACAGATAAGCGTGAAAATTGACGCCCCATATCAAACCGAAACGAGTACCAGAAGCGATTCAATTACATTGGAATGTTCAGAGTAGCTGGATATCCTGCTGAGATTGGTGGCAAATTGCTCCCTATCTCAGCGGGATCCAGAGGTATTTTTGTGGTTGCTAAGAACCTCTGGCTCGTTATGGACCTTGTTGGAAATTATGTTGAAGGTTATCACTCCCAGACAAGTTAAAAACAATAAGCTTAGAATTGTACTGTTATTCTTAGGCGTTCAGAAAAGCGAGTAAAGGTTTCCATTGACAGACATTTAGTTCTAAACGAAGCTCTGGTTCGAGGAATGCATGGTTCATGTTGATTTCAATAATGGCGGCGATGCAATACTTGACTTCACGTTTCTGTCTCTCGACGGAGCACTTTTGTCGGGCCGCAAAAGAAATTTTAACACAACAGAGCACGAAAAATGCACTTTAAGACAATATTAATTTCTACGTCAAATTCCATGTATCAGTGGGCTTTTTGTGGTGTGGAAGTTACCTAAAATTAGCTCATTCGCTGAAGTGTTTGAACTGGGGTATTTTACCGGTCAAAAACGATTATATACCAGTAGATTTTCCAAAATCACTTATGATCTGGCCAAGTCGCATTGATAGATGTCACCGCGACGATTTACACGAGCGATAACAAAATGCATCATTTTGCTCTATTTTCGGCAGAGTCATGGCGGTAAAATGGCGTTTTTAAACTTTCGCTTTACGATCTTTGAATTCTATTTTCGAAAATAACTCACCACAGGTGTTATTCAGGCAAAATATCAAGAGTTTCAGAATTTCACGATTGACGCCGGATTATTGATATTGACCAAAACTGGCTCTTAAGAAGCACGTCAATTTAATTTATGTGCTAATCGTTTTCTACACCTATAGCAGGAACTTTGTCCAACTGATAATGATAATAATAACATTAGCAAATAGAAAAACCAAGAACAATGATGACGAGGATGAGGATGACGATAACAACTGGCAAAATGATAACAATAACGACAACTACAACGATAACGATAACAATGACAATACAGCGAAACCTCGATTTAATGAACAATAGTCTTCAGCTCCACCTTTTAAAATGTAGGAAAAAGGACCTTTATATAACGAACCAATTTCCCTAATCCCTTAGCACTTCTTTAAATCGAGGTTCCACTGTAACTTGGTAATGACAAGAGATATGACGATGAAGAAAACGACGCTGATGATGATGATGATGATAATGACGATAACGACGATGATGATGATAATGGTGGCCATGATGATGACGATATTAATGGCGATGACGATAATGATGATTACGAAGACGATGACGATGACAATGACAATGTCGATGACGATGACGATGACGATGACGATGACGATGACGATGACATTGACGATGACGATGACGATGACGATGACGATGACGATGACGATGACGATGACGATGACGATGACGATGACGATGACGATGACGATGACGATGACGATGACGATGACGATGACGATGACGATGACAATGACGATGACGATGACGTTTACGATGACGATGACGATGGTGATGATGATGACGATGATGATGATGATCATTGCGATGATGATGATGATGACGATGATGATGATAATGACGATGATGACGATAATGATGATGGTGATGACGATGATGATTATGATGACGATGAGGATGACCATAATTATGACGATGACGAAGGCGAAGATGATGATGAGGATGATGAAGTTTCACGATGATAATGATGATGACAATTATGTTTATGATGATGATGACGATGATGATGATGATGAGTATAATGACGATGATAATGACGATGATGATGTTGATGATTATGATGACCATGATGATGACGATGACGATGATGACGAAGATCATGATGATGATTATGATGATGACAGTGATGATGACGATGATGATGATGTTGATGGCGATGATGAAGACGACGACGATGATGATCATAATGATGACCATGATGATGACGATGACGATGATGCTAACGTTGACGATGACGACGACGATGATGATGATAACGAAGATAATGACCATGATGACGATGATAATGACGATGATGATGATCATCAAGATCGTGATGATGATGATGATGATGATGATGAAGATGATGCCTTTGATGATGATTATTGCTGATGTTGATTCTTGTTCTAAGACGTTCTTATTCTTACAGGCACGAAACCATGTGGTAGATAAAGAAGTAAACTTTCTTTGCAGGTAAGATTCTTTCCAGGAGAAAGCCCTGAAAGAAGAGAAACAGTTTCTGTCCTAAAAGATCGCACTCATGATAATAGCAGTATTATACGAGAATGTGGCCTGTTAACTTGCACAGAACAAGATGGTCATTCAACAACAACAAC
>JAEMWC010000907.1:165000-207500 GCA_016490735.1 Pachyseris speciosa
ACTTACCTAACTCATCACCGGTATAACAACAACCATTTTGGGGGAAACGTGTCTGAAAGCACTCCTGAACAAACCATTCAAAAATGTCTGATGTGTGAAATGTGCTTTCATTTAGTTTTTTCTCCGTTACGTTCGATTCAGTCCTACCTACACGTCCCCGTGAAGTTGTGTTCGGGAAGGTTGGATCGGCCTGACCAGGCAAAGATTCTGCTTGCTGCAAAAATAGAATGTGCAATAAAGAGTAAAAGGGGATGATCCGGACTATCAGCTTGTTAGAAATAGATCCTTTGCGCAACCATCAATATGCTGTGTTTATTAGTTTTCGAATACCGTACCCGAAACAATTTGAAAACGAATCAAAACAGAAATAGTCTGTTCAAAGCAGGCGTTAAGATAGTAAACGGAGCGCAATAGTACCGGCAGAGAGAGGCGAAAGTAACTAAAAGGGTGAAAAATAGAGGAGAGCTTCACACTGGCGACCCAAGCCCCTCTCCTTTTTTCACCGCTTTATCTTCGCCTCGCTCTGCCGGTAATATCGCGCTCCGTTATACTATCTGAACTCCTGGAACAGCCTAAACTGAACAAATTAATACAATTAACAAGACAGGTAACATAGCTATCCTATGAGTATCCACCTTTACAGTTATTGGATCAAGCCAATAGGAAATACTGGTATAACGAAATTCGAAAAGGAGTGCGCATTTAAAATAAAATGAATTATTAGAAAGCTGATATTGTAACCTTTATTTGTTACTAAACAGAGTGGTTTTCAATTGAGTGTCGATAGTAATTCTCGTTTGCTTTGGTTTTGCATTGCTTCGCTCTGTGATTGGTCAGCAAAACTCGCGCCACTTTCTCAACCAGTGAGAAACAAGACTAAACCCAATCGCGACTTGCACGCGCGTATTTTCCAGCGCGTAGTGTTGGCTACATATAATGGCTCCGAATTCTGTTTGGCTCATTGCGCCGTTAGCGTATGTTGTGATTGGTCAGAGTAATTGGTTTGGTTTTGGTTTTACGACACTCAATTGAAAACTGCTCTAAAAGATGAAAGACAGATTGATGTCTTGTTTGGTATCTAAATCATATCACAAAGAAAGGGGACTGTATGAGGAACCTTGACACAAATTTCACGTTTCGGTGGGTTGTATCACCTTATTTTTTTACGAGTTGTGCTGTATTCCGTTGACCCCATAGGGCTCAATCCGAAAGAAAAAGTCACCTGCAAAATCACATGGAAATCTCCGAGTGGTCCATATTGTAATGTATCGTTGAGTTGAGAGCAAAACTTTCTCATCCCCTAAAAGTATATATATATATTTTCAATTAAATTAAAACTTTAACAAATTTGCCTGTCATTGTGATTATTAGTAGTCTTAATTTTTAGCTTATTTTGAATTTAACTCTGCTTTCCGCGCGATTAACTTCTCTTTTTGACAGGTGCCTTCCTAATTTATGCATCAAATCAAGGCCTAACAAAGCCCTTCAAATCTAAAACATACCCTAAGTATTGTTCCTTAACAATACCCATTGTTTTTTTTAACAATGGTTGGGATGCAGCTTAACGTGAGAGCTCTTCCTGAGTCCTGCTTAGGACTTTAATAAATGGTCCCTACCCATCGATGGGTGTAACAACTATGCAAAACGGGGACCAAAAACACTGATTGAAAAACAAATTCATAAGGCTAAAAAAAAAAGGTTAAGTGCCTATATTTTTAATCTCGGTATCTTCTTTAATCGAGCATATATATTTTTATCTTTTAAGGACGGAGCCTCTAATATAGAAGGATTTTGTGCAGTTGATAGAAACCTTCAAAATAAGGTCTTAGGAAAATTTACTAAGGGGAGGGGACCACACAATTTTAATTCGGAGATAAAATAACGCTAAAATAATGCTATAAAGCAACTTTAAAATATACGTAGCAATTTATGGCAATGTTTTGTTATTCCAATTTCTTTTCGAGTCTCAACAGCCTTTACTTCGATCTACTCTTTCTTCAATTTAATTTTTGTTAAGGTGGCTGGTACTAGTTTTACTCGCGTGGAGAGCCTGGCCTCTAGCGCGCGCGTCACACTTTACACGCGGAAGATTTGATTAAAACAAATATGGCGGCGCGAGAGATTCTTCGAGCAAGGCTACGTTTGTCCTGTTCAAAAACAAATTCACGTTTATCCGAGGCCGTATGTACTCGATCGACTTGAGTCAATTCAATTTACACAGGAAAATTTGTTTCCGGAGATTAATAATGCATATTACAGAGAAAATTCCCACCTCTACTGCGATCGATCGTGTCGGGAACCGGGAGGATAAGTTGCCGGAAAGTAATTGTAAAACTGTAAAAGTGGGATAGAACTTCTATTTTACTTACAAGTAATACATCTCAACATTCTATTATTTCTGTGCCTCACCACCTCCTGTTGTTTGTCTCGCGAATCACATCTGCGCTTGTTTCAGAATATCATGCAGTTGACATGTGTTCTACGAGCAATGTACTCAATTCCACGCTTTTGCTTGTTGTTATTTAACATAAACATGCTTAGTCATACCACAAGTTGTGTAGAAATTCTTATATGTGGGCCCAAACGTTTGGCCAAATACTAAAAACAACAACTGTGGACCGTATTAAAACCCACCCTACTAAAATCAACTCGGCGCGTGGACTGCAAACAAAGCTACGGTAGGTGCCCGCACGTGTATGCGTAATGCTTAGCGGTAGTCAGCAAAGCGCATAAGCAAATGTCCATCTTTTAGAATCTATATTTTAAAATGCGCGAAAACGCGCGCGAAAATTGTTCAACTCACGAAGGATTTTGCAAGAAAGCAAGCCCGGTGACCCGCTTTATTATTGTTTCAATATTTTTTGTCTTGTAAAGAGGAGACGTCACACAAAATTCAAGAAAATTCTATATGAGAAATTTTACACTACTCATAAATTGCCTTTACTGCCGTTTATAAAATATTCGCTTGATAGAAAATTTTTAAGGACACAGTTTCCTTTACAAATGGCAAAGATAATGCCATAAAAAAATAGGAGTTCACCGAGTTAGTTTTCAAATTATAAGAACCACAAGTTTTAATGCAGCACTGAATAACCCTCAAGTACCGTTGCCATGGTAACAGCTGATGACGTAATAATAGTTATTTTTGGTCTACAACTAAATGTATAATTTAATCTTGCAAAAGTTTTTTTACTGCCTCGGTTTGCCTTAGTGTTCTTTTCTCTCAACGTTTTACGTTATGAAAAAGCTGAACACTGGTACCAGCCACCTTAAGAAGCACGTCAATTTAACTTATGTGCTAATCGTTTTCTACACCGATAGCAGGTATTTTATCCAACTGATAATGACAATAATAACATTAACAAATAGAAAAACCAAGAACAATGATGACGAGGATGAGGATGACGATAACAACTGGAAAAATGATAACAATAACGACAACTACAGCGATGACGATAACAATGACAATACAGTGAAACCTCGATTTAACGAACGATAGTCTTCAGCTCCACCTTTTAAAATGTATGAAAAAAGACCTTGATATAACGAACCAATTTCCCAATTTCAATGATGACAAATCGAGGTTCCACCGTAACTTGGTAATGACAAGGGAGATGACGATGACGAAAACGACGCTGATGACAATCATGATGATGATGATAACGACGATAATGATGATAATGATGGCCATGATGATGACGATGACAATATTGATGGCGATGACGATGATGATGATGACGATGATGACGATGACGATAATTATGATGTTGATGATGATGATGATGATGACGACGATGACGATGACGATGACGATGATGATCATAATGACGATGATGACGGTGACGATGATGTTGATGACGATGATGTTTATGATGATGATGACGATAACGAAGACGATGATGATGATGATGATGACGATGATTATGACGATGATTATGACGATGATGACGATCATGACGACGGCGGTGATGATCATAATGATAACCATGATGATGACGATTACGATGACGATGATAATGATGATGACGATGATTATGTTGATGATGATGATGACGATGATGATGATGATGATGATGATGAGGATTATGATGATTATTATAATGATGATGACGATAACGATGATAATGATGACGGTGATGATGATGACAACGATGATTATGATGATAATGATGACCATGATGGTGACTATGACGATGATGTTAACGATGACGATGATGAGAATGACGATAACAGCTGTAAAAATGATAACAATAACGAGAACTACAACGATGACGATAACAATGACAATATAGTGAAACCTCGATTTAACGAAAACTAGTCTCAGAAACACCTTTAAAAATGTATGGAAAAGGACTTCGATATAACGAACCAATTTCCCTTGTCCCTTGGCACTTCTTTAAATCGAGGTTCCACCGTTACTTGGTAATGACAAAGGAGATGACGATGACGAAAACGACGCTGATGATGATCATGATGACGATAATGACGATGATGATGATAATGACCATGATGATGACGATGACGATGATGACGATGACGATGATGATGATGATGACGGCGATGACGATGACGGTGACGATGACGATGACGATGTTGACGATGATTATGACGATGATGACGATGATGGTGACGAGGATGATGATGACGATGATGGCGATGATGATGATAGTGATGATGACGATGCCAATGACGATGACGAGGATGATGACTTTTGACGATGATGAGGATGATGAGGACTATGATGATGACGATGATGATGACGACCATGATTATGATCATAATGATGACCATGATGATGACGATGACGATGATTTTAACGATGACGATGACGATGACAACGATGATGATGATGATGACGATGATGATGACGATGATGATGATCATCATGATCGTGATGATGATGATGATGATGATTGCTGATGTTGATTCTTGTGTTAAGACGTTTTCATTCTTACAGGCACGAAAGCATGTGGGAAAGAAAGAAGTACACTTTCTTTGCAGGTAGGATTCTTTCCAGGAGAGAGTTGTCCGCTAAACCCTGAAAGAAAAGGAAGAGTTTATGTCCTAAGAGATCGCACTCATGATAATAGCAGTATTATATGAGAATGTGGCCTTTTAACTTGCACAGAACAAGATGGTCTTTCAACAACAACAACAACAAAAAACGTTTTATTTTAAACCCTATATAATGTAAAAACGTGGCATGTGTTCCCCAAACTAGAGTACTCGCAAGTAATCTTGCGAAAAGGGTTACGATCATGAATACCTGAACGTCTTTGCCAACGATTTTTTTTATTAAAAAGGAACATAAAAAATGTTAACAGAACACATTCTCCAAAGTAGAATTTCCATGCGTAAGCTTACGCTTATGCCATTTATTGGAGCAACCTTCAATTGAGTGTCAAAACAAACCAATTACTCTGACCGGTCACATGAGACGTAAACATTGCAATGAGCCAAGCGCTGGAAAAGCTTGCAAGGAACTCTCGATTGGTTCTAGTTTTGCCTCTTAGGCCCTTTCGTCTGCACGTCTACGATAAGCTGACAGGAATCGTGTTATGTAACGTCACTCTTTTGCAGGAAAATATATATTGGTTTCTCATAGGTTAATTGCATTGATCAACACTTTCGAGAACACTGATTGGCCAAGACGGATCTCGCTCGATGATGAATAAACGTGAATTATGGCTGGCGGAGTGTCGGAAGCCACAGTGGCACGAACTAAAGTGGAGTTTATCGCAGCTAGAAATGAGGTGTGCGAGACTTTTGGATTAGAGAAATTCCAGGAAAAGCAACAAAACACCATAGATTTGTTTTTTGAAGGCTGTCCGTGTTTAATTGCCACCTGGCTATGGAAAAGCCATTAAATGTCAGGCGATTCCAGTGATCGCATCGCTTCTTTGGAAGATGCCGTGTACTATTTTCATCGTGTTACCTCTGTTAGCGCTCATGGAAGATCAGGTCCAATATTTGAATGATCTGTTATTGAAAACGATTGCGCTAACCAAAGATTCGGAAGATGATATCATCGAACGAGTCATGACTGGTGAATATTCGCACGTGTATGAGTCGCCAGTGCAGTGGAGAAGGAAACGGTAATGCAGGGACGTGCAGATTGTTCAAAATTACGCTGTCTGGTAGTGGTTCCTTTGAATGGAAAACAAGGCCAACTTTCTCCAAACTTGCTTCGTAATTGTTTCTAATAAATTTGTCTAATTCCTCATTCTTCTAGAGACTTCTTTAAATTCTGTCTCTTCCGAGGAGACAATGAAACTGGCTACAGATTTAAGCTGATAGTAAACTTATGTAAGCGAAAAATTTGCGAGAGCGATGTTTACATCAACGATTGTCGTCTTGCTTTTGACCAAAAATCGCTCGTAATCCCGGCCTTTGACCTTTGTCTAAACGAGTAAACATATGCACTTCCGCTGAAAATATAATTTATTTCAATGATTTCTCTAATAAGCATCCCCTCCCTTTTAGGACATGAGATTTGTAATTCGTCACTCCCATTCCCTCTTTCTAAATCAACTTTATGTGGCCCCATTGGTTTGTTTTTAGACAAATATAGATCCAATATACGCACAAACACGTAATACTGTTTGCTGCTCTTTATTAGATAAAATCTTATTGAAGTTGTTTGAAACTGTTTTAAGACGGAAACATGGTGTTTAAGATTAGAAATAAGCCCCTCTGTCTAAAAGCCGCCCGTTAATGAGACGTGAAATTAAATGAGTCGAGGGGGGGGGGGGGGGGGGAGAGCTTGGGTCAGGGTGGTCTTAATAGCGGAGCTCACCGTACGACCCTACGACCGTACGATCGTACGTCCGCCCTTCCATGTATGGGATGTGAAATGTCCCATTAATTCTTTCCTAATAATAATAATAATTATAATAATGATAATAATAATAATAATAATAATAATTCAACATGGCGGCCATATTCCAAGTGACCACCTAGTTTACAGCGTACATCTTTGATATTGGACATCCCAGGACAGTCATGTTATGGTCAATTGACACCTGTCAAAACAAGGCATCCGCTGACCAATATCACGTGACCATATTCTGGCTCAAGTTTGAAGCCCATCGAGGTTAGCTGTTTTTTGAAGTTGACCGCTGACCAGGTACTGGCTTTCGATTGTGTCACCGGCTCAAGCCACGTGTAGGACATCCAAACCAAAACGAGGCTTAATTTTTGGCGCGCTTTTTGCGGCTTGAAATTTCACATTCAATTGTTTTTTTATTATTATTATTATTATTTTAACCAAAACAACTTCAAGTTCTTCGCGTAAAAGGCATAAAAATCAGAAACTAGTTTAAAGATACTCCAGGCGTTGAATTTTTCAACTGATAAAAGGGAAGAGCAAAAGATTTTTCTCAGAGAGCTTAAAACTTGGATCTAGTTGCATGGCGCTCGAATTGTGTGGTTGAAAAACAAAATGATTCAACACTTCAAGGGCTTTCCCTTTACCGCGACATCTTGCAGCTCACCCAGAAAGGTCACTTGACAGTTCACCGGCATTAATGGGAGAAACGAGTAGGTCAATCTTAGTGGAAGTAGTTCTTCCTTTGGACAAACTGCTTGCTATTTTTGGTGATTCGTGTTTTTACTAAAGTGGATATGAAGTTTCAAGAACCTCTCGAACACAGGTAAATGAAATAAATTGAAGCTTAACGTTTGGTTTAATCGTCTTTTTTGTTTTGTTTTGTTTTGTTTTGTTTTTTTTTTTGTTCAGGAATGAAACTTGTAGTTTTCTTTCGACTAGACATAAATAACCATCACCTCTACTCGTTTTGTACGCAAATAGGTAGTTGAGTTGTTTGTTTGTTTTGTTTGTTTTGTTTGCTTAAGAAATGCAAAACTAAATTTGACTGCTTAATGTACGAAATGCTTTTTATAAGAGATTTAAAGCCAAATCTCAACGTGCAATCAGACTCCATTCGTGCGAAAGTATTTTTATAATCTTCGCACCCTCTTATGTTAATTTTTTCGCGCCAAAATCGCTTTAAATGCTGTAATTTGCATGATCTCGTTTATATTTTCCTTGATAATGGACTCATGACTACTCCCAAACGTCGCATTTTATCGGTCGTTTTTACAGTTTTACATTTCTAGTGTTTTGTATTTTTATGCGGTTAATGGCAAATAAAAAATGGAAATGGAAATAAAATCCACATGTTGATAAGATATGTGTATGTCGTGTACCGGGAGCCATGATTGGTTCACTAGAACCTTTTGGCCTTTGGCCATTCTTGTATAGAACGAAGTGTTTACAAGGAAAAAACTAAAAAGATAATATTTACACGAAAAACTCTGGAGAAAGTTATTCGAATTCTTTGACGAGAAGTGCTTAACTGCGCACAACAAAACATATATATTTAACTTTATCAATTAACATGCAAGCTGCACTTGTGCTACAGAATTCATAACAAAAGTCAGATAAACAAAAAATCCACGCGTTTTAAATGCAACTGATATGACTTCAATCTGACTTATTCAAAGAAACAAAAGAATAGGCAATTTTTTGTTTCAACAAAACCGTGCGACGCCAACAGCATGTTGTCAGGGCCGGAAACAAAGTTAATATTTCTTGCCAATACAGGAAATCGAAAACGCACGCTTTTATGTCATAGAAATAAACGTGAGAGTCCAGCTTTAATCAGGATTAGTTAAAGAGCCGAGAAGCATGTGGTAATATTGTTAGTTATCGCATAAGGGTAGCAAAATGCTTTGACAATGTACTTGCGTGTTCATCATGTGTTTTCATGTTCCTTACTATGAAATGCTGAACAAGACATTTAAAAGAAAAATCACGAAATCAAAACAAGGAGAGACTGCGGTTTTGATCTTTTCATGCTGGTATTTGCCCGTGTGTCGTGTTCGGTTTTTTTGTTCTGTTTTGTTTTCTGCCTGCGTTTTACGGCTCCTTTTGTCATCCATAAGGTTCTTACGCTTACGTTTTCTACACTGAGGAAAAAACAACCTCACCGAGGAGATTTTTTTACAACGCACTTAACAAGAATCTAAATATCATTTCCAAGCACTGTTTACCCAAATTTGAGTTGATTTGCCCCTTTTTGATGAACCATCTGTATTGGTTGCTTTTGTCTTCCTTGTAATTTCCGATGTTAAAAATTGAAGAAGACACGCACTCCATATCGCTAATTATCAAAGCGAAAGGAAAAAAAAAAAGACAAGGAAAAAGACAAATATGAATTTCACACTCACCCAAATTTAGAGCCACGATCAATACAATTCCAGTTAGCACTGCGTATTTCATAGCATCGTCTTACATTTTACCTTTCAGTCAACTAAACTGTGTTTGCACGCCATCGACACAAAATTGCCTGTTGTGTCTTTCTTTTGCATGAATTAATATTTAGTAAACTGCCGTTGTCAGCTGTTACATATAAACATCAATAATCAATGAACATCTTTTCTTATCATGTGCGCCTTTAATTGTTTTTTTGCAAATACAAGAAACAGTTCCAAACAAGTTTGTACGTTTTATTGTCTACACTATGAACTGTACCATCTCTGATTGGGGCAAAGAAATTGCGCCCGTTTTCGCCAATGAGATGGGAACAAAATCATCATCATCATCATCATTATTATTATTATTATTATTATTATTATTATTATTATTATTATTATTATTATTATATTTTACTTCAATTTGTCTATATTATTATTATTATTATTATTATCGTCATCGTCATCGTCATCGTCATCGTCATCGTCATCGTCATTGTCATTGTCATTGTCATTATCATTGACATTACAGCTGTCTTCATTTGGATGACCCGAGTTTTAAAACAAATGACTACCGGTAGGCCATAGGGTGGGCCATGCCCGGGACAATGGCCTAGGCCACATTTTGTCCACACCCACCTTGCTGCACAGTGTTTTGTACTCAGTCCGCGTTTTGTGCCTAGTCCGCAGCCTTCAGTCCGAATTTTATACTCAGTCCTCATTTGATAACCAGTTCACAGTTCGGGTCTGCAGTCCGCAGTCCACCGTTTATACTGACCGAGCAGCGGTAAAAGCTACTTCACGTAAGTCGCGCGGAATTGTCGTGACCGAAGAAGTTGGCGGTGGTCGATTCTGTTGAAATTTAACCACAGGCAGACAATCCGAACTCCGTGACGTCACGCACGCTACTTGATCTCATATATTCTCTCTATTTGGAAATGGCTGTTCTCGGCTGGATTCAAGTGATCAGGAGAAATGTTCCATAAAATACCGAATTTTGCACGTCTTCATCCTAAATGTAGATGTAACATCAGCCAGATGAATAAAGATCACTTACCTTATGCTCTTAATGAGGTCTTTTGCTTTTGTTATGGCGTTTTGAGTCGCTTGCCGTTGAAGCCCCAACAATAATATAAGATTAACAACAAGGCAGGCAATTAAAAAAGCCGCCGCAGCTGAACGCCTTCTGAATTTTGTCCATTTTCTCCCACTTCCACGCGTCTCTCGCCATCAAGCCTTGGGCAAATGAAGGCCAGGTAATTTTAGAAGATCCGTGCCAAAAAACCTGTAAACAGCTTGCTCATAACGACCTAAAAAAACACCGCGAAGTTTCACATCGCCATAGTCACAGGATATTGGCCGAGGTGGTCGATCATAACGGTCGTTATCAAATCTGAATTAAAGACAAATTACCCTCAATGGCTCCCCCAGCGGCTCGGCCAAACAATTATTAAATTGGTATAGCAACTAAAAATACTTAAGTGTGTTTTGCAAACAACAATAAATTATGCTGTCAGGTCATTTTTAATTTGTGTTTAGAAAATAAAAGTTGAATTGATGTGCTGAAGAAAACATCGCCATCGTCACAGGATATCGGCCGAGGTGGTCGATCATAACGGTCGTTATTTGAGACAAATGACCCTCACCGGCTGCCCCAGTGGCTCGGCGTGTTTTCTTTAGCACATGATTCAGCTTTTATTCTCTAAACACAAATTAAAAATAACCTGACAGCATAATTTAGTGCTGTTTGCAAAACACACTTAAATATTTTTTAGTTGGTATTTTATTTTGTTTGGTTTTTTGTTTTGTTTTGTTTTGTTTTTTGTTTGTTTGTTTTTTTTGTTTGTTTGTTTGTTTGTTTGTTTTTTTAATGCTTAGAAGTACACTGATTTTTTAGTTGGTATACCAGTTTAATAATTGTCTGGCCGTGCCGCTGGGGGAGCCGGTGAAGGTCATTGGTCTTTAATTCAAATTTGAGAACGAACGTTATGATCAACCACCTCGGCCAATATCCTGTGACGATGGCGATGTGGCTTTACTGTACATCTATATATGCATTCTTATATTACACTAAAATTTAGATTTTGGGTTATTTTGGCCTAGAAAATCGGATGTAAAATTTAGCCGTGTCTTTATCAGATATAAAGACAATTTCACAACGTCGAGGAGTTATCACGCTGTTACCAAAGGAGGACACTGAATTATCATTTATTCAAAATTGGAGACCCATCACTCTTTTAAACACTGACTATAAAATCGCATCCAAGGCTATAGCTATGAGAATAGAACCAGCATTGGCGAAACTTATCCACCCCAATCAAACGGGGTTCGTAAAAGGCAGATATATTGGGGAAAATATTCGGCTAATAAACGATGTCATAAAACAAACTAAAAAAGATAATATTCCTTGCATACTGGGCTCAGTAGATTTTCGTAAACCCTTTGACTCTCTTGAGTGGTCCTCTATTCAGCTTAGTCTAGAGAAATTTAATTTTGGGGAGAGTATAAGAAAATGGATCTGTATTTTTTACAAGGAAATTGAAAGTGCGGTTGTAAACAACGGATTCGCGACTAATTGGTTTCGACCCTCGAGAGGTGTAAGACAGGGATGTCTCGTTTCACCCTACCTGTTCATCTTAACATCAAAAATTTGTCCAACAAAATAAGACAAAATCAGATAGTGAAAGGGATTAGAATTTTCGGTAACGAGGTTAAGATAAGTCAATTCGCAGATGACACTAACCTATTCTGCGCTGATTTGGTTTCCGTGGAAAATGCTTTGGATAGCGTGAAAAGTTTCGGTAATTTTTGCTGGTCTAACGCTCAACATTGAAAAGACCCAAGCAACATGGTTGGGGAAATGGGTAGACAACAGAACTACACCGCTACAGATGAGGTGGATCAATAGCCTGGAGAAGATCCTGGGTATTCACGAATCATACGACTTGAAAAGGAATGATCACTTTAATTTTAACTTCAAAGTTACAGAAATTACAAACAATTTTGGACACGTGGAAATCAAGGACCTTAACCTTTTTGGCAAAATATCAATCATCAAATCTTTGGGGCTATCGTCTTTAATTTTCTCAGCTTCTAATCTTAATGTTCCGAAATACTTCATTTCAGATGTTAAGGGGGGACTAACTTAACTACAAAATGAGCTAACATTGTTGCTATGGAAAGTTCCCAACCCTCATATCTTGGTAGCCCTAACTTGCACAGGCAAGCTGTCTGGCTATGTTTTTACAATCAAAAAGGTTTACAAGATTTTCGAGTCACAACCATATTTGGTAAGTCACGTGACCAGAACAGAAAAAGGCCTAAAACTCGAGTGGCGTACACTTCTGAATATCGAAAATGGTGCCAATGGTTAACGATCGCCAAGGTGCAAAACTCTACCTATCGATTTTTGGAAATTCGCGTTTTTGTGAGATTTATGACGTCATAAGCACGCAAATTCATACCTTTTCGTCATTATCATTTCAGTTAAGTACGTTAACAACAGTTGCTTACGTAGTGTTGTAAAGAAGGCTGGAATATCTCCGATTGGCAAAAGAAATCGGAACTTCACATAATTTTCTCCAAGTTTTAGAGGTTTTTCTCTCTAAGGCGCGGTTGGGGCCTGGGGCAAGTTACGCATGCGCAATAGCAATCTCTAAGGTTTACATGTTCACCTCTCCGCATGTCTTACCAATATAGTGGCAAAAACACCGAATAACCGTGTTTTACAAATACAATCCGTAAAAATCCCTTAGCAACAACGCAAAGTCTGTAGTTAAGTTAGTCCCCTCTTAAGGGTAGGTTATTCCGTTTTCTTTGGTAAAACAAAAGAGACAAAATAAAACGTGAGAGTATGTACCAGAATTTCGAAAATGGATGATTCCGGATGGTGGATATCGAACTTATGATTACGGCACTGCGGTTAGCATGGATACCAAGGCTTCTGTCTAATGAAAAATGCAACTGGTAAACGGTTCCCGATCATTATTTTAGAAAATACGGTGGATTAAACTTCCTACTTATTTAGATGTAACTATGGAATAAATTACCTGGAGCAAAAGCCCACGTTCTATAAGGATATTCTTGTGGCTTTCGATGAACTTCAATCCAGGTATAGTCGGGATAATTGCAATGATCTCACCCTTTTCAACAACAAGGAAATATTAGTCGATGGAAAACCAATTTTTCTGAGAGTGTGGTTTTCCAAAGGAGTAGTCTCCATAACGGATATTTTTAATAAGAGTGGACGGTATCCTCAGTCTCTTTACAATATTACCAAATTGTAAGTGCCATTCCAGAGCATTTTCGGATTAAGGCACCTCTGCTGGAAACAATTGAATGAGCAACTATGTTTCCAATTGCAACCCCTTTCAGCTTGATAATAACATACAAATTGACCTGACGAAATGTAGATCGAGAGACTATTACCAGTTGTTCCAAGCCAAGAAACATCAGAACTTTCCAACCGGCCCCAAAAGATGGAACGAATGCTTAGAAGTTAACCGAGAAAACTGAAAAGATTATTTTAATGTTCATTCATCAGGCTTACATTATATCTACATTTGGGATTGAGAGGTGGAAAATTCGGTATTTTACGGAACATTTCCCCCGATCACTTCAATCAAGCCGAGAACAGCTGTTTCCATGAGGAGACGCAAGTGGGCCTAAACTGGAAGTACTTGATTTCCGAACTAATTAAAATTGCGGTTTACTCCTTAATTAAACTTCTGTCAACAAAGAGAGGTGAACTGGAGAACCGTATCACGGAAAAGCTTCTTCAGAGGATGAAATCGTTGCCTCATCGTTTGGATTAATAGCGGCATTCCTTTCTCCGTGTACGAGATTGGCAATTCTATCAAGAGGAGATCTTTGAGCTGCTAAGATGCTTTTTAAACAGCCTTGTCATTAGCGTACTTTGCGAAGCTCAAGCCGACATATAAACGAGCACTCGCACGGCCGCGAGTAGTTCGAATCCTGTGATGAAGACTCAAACGAATCGCCGTTTGCAAATGTCAGGGTCATCATCGGTTGTTTCACAAGAAATGGATGAAGACATTGGCTGCTTATTACTAACCCTGCCAAGTAGCTGCCCCAAAAAGGTAAGCTTAGAGAAATTCTCAATTTTTTTTTTCTGCGAACCTTGCACTCGGAAACACTGATCAGCGGCTTTCCATCGCGAGTGGCGCGAAATAGTTCTTGTGGCACGAAAAATAAATCCCAAGGAACAGATTTCGCGACAAAGGAGTAAATACTCACTATCTGAGGACCAAAATACTACAACAGACCCCGTCAACGAAAGGTAATTCCCGTTCCCTTTACGAAATTCGCACAATGTCACTCATAAATTATGCACACATCTCCTGAAACAAGTTTTTTTCATGTCTTAAGCCTTATTGAGGGGGATAAGAGGGATTCCTAGAACAGGATAAAATTGTAGTTTGCTACTTATCAATGTTTATAAGAACAAGAGGGGGTAACTCGGACATATTAGGACATTTGACTTTTCAAAATAATTTTGGGTCAAAATCCACACTAGGGCCTGAAATTTGGTAAAACTGGACCAAATTTCCCCACCTTAGGCATTAATTACCGGTATATCTCTTTATAAGTATCACAGTTCTCAAATTCCTCTCCTTTCCTACAGATCAACCGGGATACATGATTATCTTGAATTTTTGTTGGAAGAGGAGCTGAGCAGTATTCAACTCTTTGCAATGTCACACATGGAAAGACAAAATACTGAGCATCTTCTTGATTCTTTGGCTTTGTTGCCTACAAGATTACATGTAATTCCCTGCAGGAGGCTAACTGGGCACTGAAAAGTTATGGTCCAGAGTCCTTCAATGGGACCAACTGACGGTGCAAAAGAAGACTGGACAACAAACAGAAATTGGAAAACACAATATCCATGTTAGCTCAATTTCAGGTATGTAAAATGGTTAACACTAAACATTAAAAAAATCCTCTGGGGATGTTTCGTAACTGGAAATCAATGGCTTACATTTATTTTTGCTGGTTGGTGTCAATGCAGTCAGCAGCTCATTTATGACAAATGTCCATTTTTTTTTCCAGATCCCACAAAAATGAATATCTTGGGAAATGTAGAAGATACTGTGGGGCTTGCACTCCCCGTTGAGAAGATGGCATTTTTTCCTGAGAAATTTATTTTGTATACTTTTTGATTTTATGCTATTTGAGACTAAATCAACAGATTGGAAAAGATGTAAACAATTTGCATCTTTTCCAATCTGTTGATCTAGTCTCAAATAGCATAAAATAAAATAATAATAATAATAATAATAATAATAATAATAATAATAACAAATTGCTCAGGAATCACCAACGTTACCAGTAACATCCAGATGTATTGTCAGAGTGTGCTGCTGTTGCCTTCAGCAATTCTTGTTTTCATTTTAATTGTATCACCAAGTATCACCAAGGTTACCAGTTGCATTCAGATGTATCATCGGAGTGTGCTACTGTTGCCTTTAACAATTCTTGTTTTCATTTTCATTATAACTGATCAACTATCACCAAGGTTACCAGTGGCATCCCGGCAGATGTTTCGTCGGAGTGTGCTACTGTTGTCTTTAACAATTCTTGTTTTCATTTTCATTTTAACTGCTCAAGTATCACCAAGGTCACCAGTGGCATCCAGATGTTTCGTCGGAGTGTGCTACTGTTGTCTTTAACAATTCTTGTTTTCATTCTAATTATATCTGATCAACTATCACCAAGATTACCAGTGGCATCCAGATGTTTCATCGGAGTGTGCTACTGTTGCCTATAACAATTCTTGTTTTCATTTTCATTTTAACTGCTCAAGTATCACCAAGGTCACCAGTGGCATCCAGATGTTTCGTCGGAGTGTGCTACTGTTGTCTTTAACAATTCTTGTTTTCATTCTAATTATATCTGTTCAACTATCACCAAGGTTACCAGTGGCATCCAGATGTTTCGTCGGAGTGTGCTATTGTTGCCTTTAACAATTCTTGTTTTCATTTTCATTTTAACTGTTCAACTATCACCAAGGTTACCAGTGGCATCCAGATGTTTCGTCGGAGTGTGCTATTGTTGCCTTTAACAATTCTTGTTTTCATTTTCATTTTAACTGTTCAACTATCACCAAGGTTACCAGTGGCATCCAGATGTTTCGTCGGAGTGTTCTACTGTTGTCTTTAACAATTCTTGTTTTCATTCTAATTATATCTGTTCAACTATCACCAAGGTTACCAGTGGCATCCAGATGTTTCGTCGGAGTGTACTATTGTTGCCTATAACAATTCTTGTTAATTTCATTTTCATTATAACTGTTCAACTATCACCAAGGTTACCAGTGGCATCCAGATGTTTCGTCGGAGTGTGCTATTGTTGCCTTTAACAATTCTTGTTTTCATTTTCATTTTAACTGTTCAACTATCACCAAGGTTACCAGTGGCATCCAGATGTTTCGTCGGAGTGTGCTATTGTTGCCTATAACAATTCTTGTTAATTTCATTTTCATTATAACTGTTCAACTATCACCAAGGTTACCAGTGGCATCCAGATGTTTCGTCGGAGTGTGCTACTGTTGCCTTTAACAATTGTTGTTTTCATTTTAACTATTCAAGTATCTCCAAGGTTACCAGTTGTATCCATATATATCGTCAGAGTGTGCTACTGTTGCCTTTAACAATTCTTGTTTTTATTTTCATTTTAACTATTTAAGTATCACCAAGGTTACTAGTGGCATGAGATGTCACAAATAGGCCACTTGTCTTGTGATTTAAAGTCAAACTAATTGGAATGGATTTTTGTGACTGCCAATGATAGATAGTAGTCAACTTACATGTACTTCCGTACAAAAAGTTCCCCAAAATTTGTGAGGTGGAACAGGCTTAGATTAGGCATTGTAGTATTTTGAGTTTGTGCCACAGGTTACCCACTTCGTTTGGTGTAATAATGAATCGAAACACAAAATAATGTTTGAACTATAGTAAATGTTTATAATGAAAAAAAAAATGTGATCAACAGATGAGAATGAAAAGGGTTGGTTTTAAAAGAAACTGTTAGGTGCTGCATCTGTTGGGGAGTGAAACACGAGAATATGGTTTGTCAACGGCATTGACCACCGTAAAGAGATTTAAAAAGCTGACGTTTCTAGCGTTTGCCCTTCGACAGATCGCATCGAGGAATTGCGGGTTATGTATGGTTTGTGCACAGAATCTGGAGCTACGTGAAAAACGGAAATAAATAGAATGAAAAGCGTTGATTGATACGATTTGAAAGATGAATTTTTGCTCTAGATTTTTCCCCCTTTCGGTGTTAACTTGATCCCGGGGAGGGGGTGGGGTGGGAATGGGGGTGTACTCCCAGAAAAATTGGGTAGGGCGTGCGGCCCCCTCCCCGAAACACTTACCTTATTTCAGAACAAAAACAGGGGTTCTCCCTACCTTATTTAAGACCTGATCAAAAATTTGATACCCTGTTTCAGACTTATTTCATGTGCGCGATAAAAGATAAAAGATAATTAAGGACAAAAAAAGAAGGGCTTTTGCAGATGGTCTTATCGCCTACTGACGAAGAAGTAGCTTCTTCTAAAAAAGTATACCCAATCCGAGACGAGTGGACAAACCATACCTTATTTCAGACCAAAATGTTCAAAATCGATAACCTATTTCAGACCAACACGGCTAAAACTCCATACCCTTTGGTGCCCCATATACCTGATATAGCGCATATAAGGGAGTACCTCCTCCGCCCCCCCCCCCCCCCCCACCGACCTTTTTTTCTTTTTCATTCGCTGATAACTATTAAAAGCAAATTAATGGTGAGGCGATAAGCACAAAAAAGGTACCCAGCTACGCCATTCTTTTTCTTTTTTTGTTTTGTTTTTGTTTTTGTTTTTGTTTTTTGTAGGTTATACGCTGAGCACCAATTCTTGAATCAATACAAAGACCCTAAACCTGAACTATACGGTCACTACATTGACGACGGCATCGGTGCAGTGTTTTGAGGAACTCAATGAATTTATAACCTCCGTCAATTCCTCTCATCCGGCTCTGAAATATACCTGGGAAATTACAGAAGCTTCGCTGGCTCTTCTTGATATCAAAGTTTCTATCCGTGGCAACAACTTATGTACCAGTGTGCTCTCCAAAGTCACAGATTCTCACAGTTATTTATTGTATTCATCTTCACATCCATCTCACGTCAAATACTGAAAGCCACTGCTCCCTGTTACGGTCGTAGGAAAATCCACGGAAATTTAATCGTTGAGTAAAATTTTCATAGACAAAGGAAAACGTGCTATAATTGTAAACGCTCACAAAATGAAAAATTAAAGTTATAACTGAACATACATTACTTGAGTGAACTCGCCTACCAGGAAGCGAACGAGTTGTGGAGGCGCAGGCGAGTTAACCGGTCTTTCCTAATTCGGCTGGGTTTTCTTAATAAAAAATAAAAAAAAAAACGAATGCGTGATTTGGACTTCTGCATTATTGTTTGTTGTCTCGTCATTTTCTCAGTCTCCCCGCCGCATAGAAAGTGATCCTAATTTTCTCACGGCTCAATCACAGTGTTTCCGGTGACAAAAATTAGTTTTGACAGCCGCACTTGCGAATTTTCACGCCTTCTTCTTTACACGGGCTAACTCACTGACAGATTGAAATTCAAATATGTAAGGAATGCGGGGTCCACAACCCCGCATTCCTTTGCAATACTTCCAGATAGACTCCGCTGCGTCTCGTCATGAAATAGAGAGAATGTATGAGATCAAATAGCGTGCGTGACGTCACGCAGTTCGAATTGTCTGCCTGTGTTGAAATGTGGAATATGTTTATCGACTAGTGGAATGGTATCGGACTATACCTATCCCCTTTGTGGGAAACCTCCGACATCCTCTCCTTGTTTACAGATACATCTGGCTCACTGGATTACGGGGTATTTTTCCAAGAAAAAAAAAATGGTTTCAGGAACAGTGGCTACCATCTCAGCAACTAGGCCAGCAAGACATCAGCATTCTTTGGCAAGAACTATATGTGATTAATGTAGCATGCCATTTGTGGGGGCCCTTTGGACATTTAAGCGCATTCAGTTCTATTGTGACAACCAGGGTGTAGTTGAGGTCATCAATTCCCGCCGATCCAAAGTTCCCCGGATAATGGACTTGGTAAGGGACCTAACACTCTACACCCTGCAGCATAACTTCTACTTCCCTTTAAAAATTGTAACGCTAATTGTAGAAAAAAGGTTTAAATAATAAAGATTGTTGTTGTTGTTGCTGTTCTTGTTCGAGCGGTGTCTGTCCCTGGGATCAATAACAACATTGCGGACTCTCGTTTCTAGATGAAACGCCTCCACCAGCTAGCACCTAAAGCCACCCATCCCAATCCATCTGTACAATATCTAGTAAAGGAAGCTGAGCATTACCTGGGGACGGCCCTTACCCAGAGCACCAAAAGACATACGCTTCTGGTATGCGGCAGTTTTTCACTTTCTGTTGACAAATGAACATCAACCCGCAACTCACCATTAAGGAGGATATTTTGATCAATTTCTCAGTTGCAATGGCTCGTTCTGTGCAATATACCAAGATCTATTTGTCGGCAGTCAAAAATTACCATTCCAGCAACGGCTACGAGCTTCATCTATGTAATTTCCTTCGTCTCTTCGAAGCATTAAGCGTTCACAAGGGCAACAGTCCAAAGTACGCAGACCAATAACTTTTCAACTGTTAAACAAACAAAGAAAGATGCATCCAAACCAGTCGCTCGGCATTTTAATCTCCCTAGCCATTCCAAACAACACATGTCGATCTCCCCCCTTTCCCTACAACAAGGTACCACGGAAAGCCGTAAAAATTAAATCTCGAGCAAAAATTTATCTTTCAAATCGGCACTCTTAATCCCCACGGTATCAACGAGCGCTTTTCATTCAATTAATTTATTCCTGTGTTTTCACGTTACCATGTTACCACCAATAGCGTAGCTCCATTTTTTGTAAATAAACCACACACAACCCACAAGTCCTCGATTCGCTCCTACGAAGCGCTAACGCTGGAAACGTCAGCTAATCGAATCCCTGTACGGCGGTCAATTTACATTATCAACTCCGTTGATAAACCAAATTTTTGTCTTTTCCCCACCGACGCAGCACCACAGTTTCTTTAGAAACTAATCCCCTTTATTCATTTTTTGATCCAAAGCACCATCTAATGAACAGAGACATAACTTGTACGACAAGGAGAACACCTAAGTATATGTTAGTGAGCTTAAAGGTGTCCAAAACAGACCCTTTCAAACAGGGACAGACCATCGTTATCGGAAAGACAAATTCACCCTTGTGCCTCAGCAATGGTGGCATACCTGAACTCCATCCCCTTCTCTTTCATCTATGAATCTGGCGCTTTCTTAACCCAGAGAAAGTTAATAAGGGAAACAAGGCTCCTCATCAGTAATGGGGGTCTGGACTCAAGTGAATTTGCTGGGCATAGTTTCCCGACAGGGGCAGCTACGACAGCTGCTTCAGCGAATTTACCCTCATGGCTCATTAAGGTTCTGGGTCGTTGCCCATCTGATTGTTTCGAGAGGTACATCAAAACTCCACCCTTTCTTCTGGCACAGCCCCCCCCCCCCTCCCCCCATAAACTAGTTAGCCTGTTATAAGTTACCCAGCCCGTTATTCAAAGAGACACAAATGACTTTTGTTTTGCGAGGTTTGTTACCTTCACATGTCGCTAGCAGCTTTTACAAAATGTACTGCATACTCCTCAAACTTAAAATTCGAACTCAGACTGCCTAAATCCTTGCAAGATGAAAGGCATCATTGTTTTAAAATAAAATGCAGATTATTATACCTGCATATTATTATTCCTGGCCTAACTAGATTTTCCTAGTGGCTCGTTAATGGCGGAATGCCTTACATTTTGTGGGGATGAAGTCCTCCTCTCGTGACACTCTTGACCCCATAGTCTCGATCTTTGAGGCCCAATTCCCTCCAAGTTTACCCGTGGAATTAGGTTAGTGGAGGCCCACTCACTCCAGTCATGCAGAGAGGAGGCCCAATTCTCTCCTATCTACACAGTACTGTTCACAGAGCCTCTGAAAGGAGGCCATCTCCCTTCTCTTCATCCACTTTGTACATCCCCTTGAGCTGTAGATTTTGTTTTCTTTACACTTCAGGGGTTCATGGGGCTAAAAATATTAACGGAACGCTTTGGCACCCACTTCCTTATTTTTCAGCCACCAAAGTTGTTGTTGTCCTTATTATAAGATAAACAAGGGGAGGTTGATTAATGAGTTTGTTACTTTCTTCGTAACAAAGCTGTTAGTCCCTGGCTATTTAAATAATTAGCTTACTCTTAGTTTTGCAGCTGTTTAATTGAAATCTAAATGATCAGAAGCGGTTTCTTTGTGGTTTAGAATGGGTTCTTTTCATATTATAATGAATGGCATGGGATTGATAAATATTCCAGTCCAGTACTGAAATTATTTGGCATATCCAAGTTTCATTCATGCGAACACAATGGCACAGATGTTGGAAAATTATGTAGTGTACGTATTTCTGAGCCCATGATACTGAAGTGGCAGTGTTTGGAGAGTATGAAAATAATTCATAGTCAAGGTAGGATACTAAAATTAAAGTGCCTCTACCATTAGAAAATCACTTGTCTTTTTTCTTCAAATTTCGAGAGTGTGTTTGCTTAACACCCGACTCGCGAAACTTCAAGCCTTAATTTCAAGCAGAAGACTGTTTACTTTGAGTACAACTTTTTAACTTAACGGTCCGCCATTACTCACGTTCATAACTGACTGATTAGGCCTCGGAGAGCTGGATCCAGGATAAAATGACGTCATTTACTCACTGGTTCAAAATTACAGTGTGTGAATGCAGCTTATTAAGTATGCAAAACACGAGTTTGAAGTTCTGAAAGCTCAAAATTCCCGTGCTGCATACTAAATCAGCTGGGTTTACACACACTGCATTCTTACTCTTGTGAACTTTCTACGTCATTTTGTCCTCGATCCAGTTCTCTCAAGATTTTGAAGTTAGTAATGGCGGATCACAAAATATAAATATTTCAGTCAAAATAAAAAACTGGCTTCTCCAACTTCAAGCTTGATATTTCGCCAGTAGGTTGTTAAGCAAACACACTTTCCAAATTTGAAGAAAAAAGACGAGTGATTTTCTGATCGTAGTAGCACTTTAAGGGAAATTTAGTGGTAATCTATAATTATGTAGAGGTTACTGTTTTTGTCATTTTTTGTTTCCATATTAATGGTTTTTACAGCGTAACCGTACAAAACTTCCAAATCATAACCACGTTGACGCCCCTACTGTAGGAGTGTCAACGTGGGTGAAAATTTTAAGAGGCAGTCCCGCTAAAAGCGGTCCTCTCGACTTGGCGGCCAAAAAATTTTTCCTTTGATTTTTTTTTTACTATGAGAAGAGTTTGGTACACATGTTTAAAAAATGCTATAATTATTTTCCAATTCTTTATTTATACGCCGCCACAAGCCCAAATTGAATTTTGGCTCACCTGCCCGAACTAATAGCGATCAAAATGTAAATTTCACATATTTTGTCAAGCGCGCTCTGACTCTAGCTCATTGAATTCTATTCTGCTACAAGTTACAAGGTGTATTTAGTTAGTTCACAGACAAAATATAGAAACTTAAAAATAAATCTTACGTATTCCAGCGTGATTAGAAGACACCCTTTTCTAGAGCCTTAATTTGCATATCAAAAATTAACCAAATTAAAGGAAAGAAATCTCAAAAGTTTGGCCTCAATCGCGATAAAAAAAAAACAACAACAACAACAACAACAACACATCAGAGCAAAGTCTACACTCAAATGAACTGGTATATCACTTCAAACCGTTGGGTATCACCTTAGCTTCCACACACCAAGAGCTCAAAATTGACGAAAATCAATGTGTTTACATAATTATCGTTGGTGTCAAAGCTCATTTACATAATTCTAAAAATTGGAGAAAAAATATATATTTACAGTTCAGATTATTTTACTGGCCTTCTAGACAATGGGTTTTAACTATCTTTAATGATTGCATACAATAGAAATCCTGTGTTGTGGTAAAACGTTGCATTCACTTGACCAGTCTATATTGCTTACGAAACCCACACAAAGTTGTAATAAGAAGTCTATTGAATACATTTCCTTAAATCACGTTGTAAGCCACGAGATGGAAAATATCAAATTCAACAGTAGAAATTTTTCAATATGGTAATTGTAGACATTATACGCATCTTAAGGAGACACACAAACATTAAATACATTATGCTAATAATATTGGAACAACCACATGCAAACATACACTCACCGCCTGCCCACGGAGAAAATGCTCTGAATGCTTCTAGCAAACACAAGCGACCCGATCCAGTGATGCTACTTTCTGCAAGTTTCTTTTCATCATTGATAGTTTTCATGCGGCTACGGTCTGCAACGATTCCAAGCTACAAACTATCGATCGCAGACCGTTATAACCAAAAAGAATAACTTCGCCTGCTGTCTTGTGTTACATTGAACGTGACTATGCCAACTGCTTTTAATTGTTTGTTGTGTTATCGGATAGGAAGGGACGGAAAAAATAAATAAGAAAAATGTCTGGGTTTTTTTCTTTTCTTTATATATACATCTATATATATATATATATATAATTCTGTATATGAGGGAAACCCTAACCCTGTACACCCCAAATAATCATATTTTTATTGAATAAATGTTTGAAAGAAAATTTGCCCTGAGCGGGATTTGAACCCACGTCCCCCCGTATACTAGTCGGGTGTGATGACCACTACACTATCAGGACAACCCGCATGCTGGCAGCACGGCAATCGAAGATGTGATTTACGTGATCGAAGACGTGGCATCCTGGGAAATTTTACTTTCTTAGGAGACAAGGCTCCTAAGGCTCCTAAGGCTCCTATATATATATATATATATATATATATATATATATATATATATATATATATATATATAGATAGATAGATAGATAAATATATAATCGGTGAATAGTACAAAAGGAATTCTTTCAATATTATTTCAGTCCATCAGACTGTCTCCAATAATTATATCAAACAGTAACTTGATGCGATGATACAATTGTGGGGTAGGAGTGGCCTGACCGGCAAAACTGTTCAAAGACTACGACACATGTTGACATGTATAGGTCAAAGAAAAAGATTCATTGAAAATAAAACTTCATACCAGATCTCCTTTAAAGGTAAAGAGTTTAATATCCATAATCTGGCCGAATTGTTAAACAGAACTTGAAAGGAGATTTGAAGAGCGGTTAGAAAAGGGATGAATGGAAACGATGACCAGCGAAGAAGGTGCTGAAATTAGCCTCTCACGACTGCGTTGGAGGCTAGCTGAAAATTGGAGTTCGTATTAAGGAAAAGAAAATAATGGATTTATTTATTTACTTATTTTTAACTTTTAACACTTTATTGCGATTGCATACTGCCAATCTTATTTACAACACTAACATTACCTACAATTACTAGAAAAGTTACTTAGAAATCTAACATTATTTACAATACTAACATTACTAATAAAGTTTTAAGCTCTAACTTCACTTACAGTACTAACATCACTTTATTTTGCAAACAAGAAATGGTTCTACTTAACAATAATACTACTAAACAATATTAATAATACTTAACAATAGCACCTTAAAATAACCGCTACAAAAAATCCCTCCACTTCATGTAAAAAATGATTGACTCTATATTCACGAGTGGCAATATACTTTTCTAGTTCTATTTATTCTCGTAACGAGACGGCAAAGTCTGCAAATTGATATTTTTTTGATATTTTACGCGAATAAACAGAAAATGCTTACCGATAAGAATAAGGTGGTTAAGAGGTTGAAGCGAAGAGGAGCCTTTTAAAACGCCGTATATGATTTCATTTTTCGTAAAATGTGTCGCGTTATGTTCCTTACATATCGCATGGTACCACTCAGTAAATTCATTCCAGAAAGATGCAGCTAACGGGCAGTGTACGAATAAGTGAGAAATAGCTTGCTCGGTGTCTGGACAAAAGGGACAAGTGCCTGGGTGAATTTATCTTTTTCATTTTGTAGAGACGACTATTGGTAGTGAGTATATTGTGTATTACTTTGAATTGAAACACAGATAGTTTGACCTCAGTCCTTTGTAACGGCAAAGGGAAGTGAGTATACTTTGCGGCGTTGTAATATATCAAAGCCACACTTATGTATAGTAGTTTTTTTGTTTGCCGTGGTGCGGGAAGATTGTCGCACTTAATCAGCAAATTATGTATTATTTTACACGTTAGACTTTCTATGGATGGTGTAGTTAGGAAGGGCTCCAAACGAGTTCGTAATAAGGAAAGGAAAATAATGGATTTAGGGGGGATGGGGTTTCCTGCAGTTTCCTGGCACTCGGTGTGGAGACCACGATGTTAGAATAGAGCGTTTAATTCTCAACTGGAAATTTTCAAAGTATTACTCAAGGACGTTGCCTGCGCGGCGGGCGTAGAAGCTCGTAGAAAGGAGATAGGGAAGGAGGTACAGGGACAGGGATTCTCCCCTCTCCGTTTTCCCTTCCTTCGACTCTTGTCATGTTCAGTGTAGCCTGCGTGCAGACTTCTCCTATTTTCTTTGGTGCATGCGGAAAAGGGACGTTTGCGAAACAGCGTCGTTAATCCTGTTCCAGTATCCTGCTGTTTTCCCAGGATCTTGGGAAAAAAACTGCGATTGGTAGCCAGATAGTGGTCTTTGTTCGAGCAAATTCTGATTGGTCTTTATCTAAAACTGATCTCATAATGTATGCTAGCATGTATGTCCTTTATGCCGCCCAAATTTAGCGGGGTTTTCCATTTAAAACGGATCAAAACGTACATTGTTAACTGTATTTTTCAGCCATCGAAAAGTTGAGCAACAGAAATCTTGTCCAAGGTCACAGAGCATTAATGTTTATGAAGAAATACTTTCTCTTCAGTTCACTGTGCATGCAACGTAAGCTTATATTTCAGTGTAAACGGTGTCTTACGAAACTACAAAAGCGACATAGACTTTCGCAACAATTTGGGAAAAATCGACGAGGAGATTTTCGAAGACAGTACCGTCGCAAATCTTTTAAAGCAGGAACATCGGCTTTTCCTGAGAAACGAATTCTCTTAGACGAATCTGGTTCCTCTTTGACGAACGATCATTGCTCCGCGCTAACGCTATCTCCAACACTCGTCAAGGTCTTTCCCACGCATTCTACACGCGTAATTCCCAATTCTCCTGTTAGGCCTGCAATCAATAACCGAGTAGCTGAAGAGTCTGAAAATGAACATAAGACTGGTGCAATTCAAGGTTCAGTGGCCGAGTAAAAGGCTGACTGAATAACTGAAAAGCTTGGGGAAAATGTTGTGTCGTGATACATATCGCCAGACTTCCACATCGGTGGATAATGTTGCATTATTTATGCGAGATTTAAAACCAAACAGCGGGATACTGGAACACGATTAGCGACAGTGTTTCGCAGACGTCCCTTTTCCGCGTGCAACAAAGGAAATAGGAGACGTATGCACGCATGTTATGTTCAGTGTTGAACCTCAGAGGGACAGTCCAACATTTGGGGCCTATACTAAGTCTTGTTATTTTCAGAGAGAAATCTGATATTTTTCCCATACCTTTGCTCTGACAAGTACTGTAAAGCCAGAACCTCCAAATTTACCCTTTTGGTTCTGAATATTATTCACGTATGCACTCTTATTTTGTCTTAATGACGACTACCAAGAATACAATTAAATTTCGATTTGAAATTTTTGTCTTCTCCGTATAAATTGATAAACTCTTGACAGTTTCTTCGTGGTCGGTAGAAAAATCTAGCGCCCTCAGCCTAACACGCCGGCCTACTCATGGTCAGTAGTATATTTACGTTATTTGAAAAGTTTTTTGTAAGAGTTTTAGTCGGTTAATCTTCTTTTCGTTGCGTTCTTTTTTCTTACTAATTTAAAAACGAGGAAATTCTCTACCTCAGGTGCAACACATAAGTTATAGAGCGACAGGGCACGTCGAAACAACAAATATGAACATCACATACTTACTAGAAATCAGCCCCACAAAAAAAATCCCTTGTAATGCCACAACAAGGTTCATGATTGCGCCTAGAGAGAAGACTATTTTTCCACCCAAAAGTAGACTGCCAACCGTGCGACTGTTTTGGTTCTTAGATCTAAACTTTATACCCTGTGCGCATGTGTTTTCTTATAAGTAGTTCAAGTGGCGGTTGTTTTAAGGCAAGACCTCATGTTCAGCGAACGAGTCATGTTTAGTTTTCTTTAATCATTTCTAACATCTGCATAAAAAAATTGTCATTCGCATATATTTTTCCTCTTCCAGGTGTGTTACAAATTGCATATGCGGTACTAAAAATTGACGGCTAAGTGATAAACATGATCAGTTCAATATAACTTACCCATCTCCTTCACTTCATTCTTTGTTTGAAGTTTTTCATATCAATGTGCTTTCCATGCAGGAAAAGTTAACAGACGGATCCGGCGCACGATCTCACACGAGTTAGCAAAGACCACAACTAAAACGGTCTGAGCAACTGTTTCGCAACGACGTCAAAAATTGGTGTCGCGCACTATACATGCTTGCATTTAATATCTTCTCCTAGGTTGTAAAATTTCCACGCTTACAAATAGAATTTTTCGAATTCCGGCCATCAGACTCTTTTACTGTTTCTGAACCCTTCTCTTTAACGCAACAAGGCATGTTTGACATCTATTCATTTTGTTCTTTTATTTCCGGTCCATTATTTATATATCCTTTGTTTCTCTGCTTGTATTTCTTATTCAGCTTATTTTTTCTATCTTTCTTGTCCTGATTAAGGCTTCGAAAAATGTGAATGCTGGCTTTTTATTACTGGGCTTCCTGAGCCCAGTCTTAAAATACCTTCTGTGTCAATTGCAAAATTGTGCAACAATTAATTGTTGTCAATCAAAGTGTGAAGTTGTTTCGCTTTTGCTCTGTTGTCGCGTTTTCGGGCTGCGTACTGATCAGAATTACTTTTTTTGTTTTCGCTTAGTCGACATAAAATATCATTTTGTCAAAGGGGTAGAATTATTTCTCCAGTTGTTTTGCCTTTGTTACACCTGCTAATTTGACTGCGAGTAGTCTCTAATTTCGGCGATGGATTGTGGGGAGGGCGAAAGACTCGCGCGCGCAACGTTGCGAGGAGACGCGACGCGACGGGAGCGCCGAAATTAGAGACTACAGACGAAGCCAGGGAGTTTGAATTAAGCACGTACATTTCAAGCGCAAAACTCTGATTGGCTCTTTCTTAGAATCTGTCCACACAGTACACAAGCCGCTGTCAACACTCACGATAACGTCGACTCGGTACAGTTCAAGATCAAGAACTCTTCATTCTTTGAGCCATCAGACCCATAATTTATGGACCTCTTCGCTTTTCTCGCTTCGAGTTTCTTTTCCGGCAACGACTAATTTGTTGAAGGAGAACGCGCCATGCATTTAATCCTTTCGCTCGTGATCGGTGAAGACTAACTGGCAGAATTGGGACAACTCTAAGGCCCGGTTTGTGCACGAAGATTCCCTCGAAAGAAACGAAACAGTGAAGCTGCAGTACGGATTTTCCTGGCGCATTTCTCACACACTCGGGACGACAGTGAAGAAGATTGCTCACACTTAAGACCGAGTTCCCTTAGAAGTTCCACAAGGCGACATTTCTTCACTCCGGCGCGCCTTGTGATCTCGTAGAGATTTTCCGTAGAAATTGTTCGCTTGAAATTCCCGTAGAATTGCAGTTACAAGAAAATTGCAACCGCAAACACGGCAGAAATCGTTACGTTACAGGTAGGCTTTTAGGAGGCCTTCCTACCGCTTTCTTTGTTGTTTATACCATTTATACATGGCTTCCCTCAAGACAACGTGAACAAGAAGGCTTTTACTTTTTTTTTTCTTTTTACAACGTCCCAAAGTTTATAGTTTATGACAGGAGCAAGTGACAGGAAGCTAAGAGAAGGAATCTCACTGGTTGCGTTTAATTGGCTTGCGTTTAATTGGCTTAAAAGACGATATGAAATTTACACTTCGAAGTCACTCGGCCGTGAAAGGTCAAACTCCCTGGTTTTGTCTGTAGTCTCTATCTTTCGGCGCTCCCCTCGGGTCGCGTCTTGTCGCAACTTTGCGCGCGTTCGCGTCTTTCGCCCGCCCCACAACCCATCGCCGAAATTAGAGACTATTCGTATTTCGACTCTTTGTTAAGGCGCTTATTCGAAAACAGTGCAATCTTTCTTTCTTGCTTTCTTCCTTTATTTTTTCATCAATAATTTAAAAAGTCATTCATAATTGATGAAGGAAATACAAAAAGAAATTAATTTTTAATGAGTGTCTTTATATGTGATAAAGACGACTAAATTTTACATCCAATTTTCTAGGCCAAAATAACCCAAAATCTAAATTTTAGTGTAGGAATGGATAGATGTACAGTAAAACTTTTTAAGTCTTTCGATTAATTCGCAATTAGTGTTTTATCAAGTCTTAAAACACTCGACTGCGCCTTGTGTTTTAAACTTGATAAAACACTCCTGCTCATTTATTAAACATTACATAAATGTTAACGACAACATATCAACAAGATGAGTGGGTGGGGTGGAGTTCGAATATCAGCTTGAATTGAGGAGTACGAACCAATATGAAAAAAAAAAAATAAAAAAAAATAAAAAAAACTCGTTTAACTGGGGTTCGACACCGGGATGTGAAGTGGCAGGGCATGTAGAAGTGACTTCAAAGCATGGTGGTAAACCCCAGGGAACTTTGTTGAAATTCTAGTAAGTTCACAGTAGGCAAGCCATTGACTTCTGTATCACAGACGACAGTACCGCTTTCCATTAGCAATCTTCTTTCAGGTAGTTCTTGCATTGAGAATGAATGAATGAATAAATGAGTGAATGAATGAATGAATGAATGAATGATCTTAAATTAAAACCTCAACACATTTACAAAACGTGACTGATCCGCAAATAGCACTAGCTAATCTAGTCGGATAAACCATTTATATATAAGGAAAAAAATAAATAATAAAAAAAGAAAAAGTCACTAAACTATTACATTATTACTATAAGATATGCATTAGATTGACAGCGAATTAAAGATCACCAATCTCTGCACACTTTCTACTTCAGCCATCGGAAGAGGCCTTATTCAAATCCCGTCACTCAAACCGCCGAGAGAAAGCTTGGCGACCCGGCCCAGGACTTGTTCGCCCTTGTTACCATTGTATTTGAGTCTTAGGCCGGGTCGCTGAGCTATTTCTCGGCGGTTTGAGTAACGCAGGATTTAAATAAGGCCTCTGTCGGTGGCTCTGAGGTAAAAAGTGTGCTGAGATTGGCGACTTTAATTCGCTCTCGATGCAAGAACTACCTGAAAGAAGATTTGCAATGGAAAGCGGTACTATCGTATGTGATCTATGCGCAATTTGGAGGCGATTGAACGAGTTGGAGCGAATTTAAAAGGTAAAAAAAAACTTTATTGATGCACGGTTACAATTTAAAGCTGCAAGATTGTGGGGCCGTGTGGCGGTTTTTGTCAGTTCGCTTTGCTCTAGTAGCCTACCTTGGATAACTCTTACAAGAGAGAACAAACGGGATCGACAAAACCCCACAAAATGACTATAAATCAGCTCAGAAGTTACATAGAAAGCAGGGAAGCATACTACTGATGTAAGGTAAACCATTTTTTATTCAGCTTTATTGAATATTTTCCGGTTTAAGCAACTGACAATTGTTTTGCTTCCCATATAAATCCTTATATAATTAAATGTTGCGTAATAACGATCAGCGTTCATGTTTTAAGCTGAGGACACTGTGCAGATATTAGCACCGTTAAGCTCTGCTGACTCCATACAAATCTTTCAAAATTTGACTTGGTATACATAACGTTATGAACTAAGTAAAATTTAGAAGGATTTGTATGGAGTTAGCAGAGCATTACGGCTCTAATATCTCGCGCTTACAAACTGTAACAAAACGCTGATTTTTGGCAAGTAGGTCTTTTCTATCGTGTTCTTTCTGAATACCCGAATTATTTCCATAATTTCACAAATTTAATTTTTCGTGACGTCATCACTTAAGTAGGCTGATCAAGTCACGACTGAGGTCATCTTCAACAAAGTTTGCAAGCACGTGTACTGCCAATGTTTTGGACGTGGCTTGTTAAAAGTTGTCATTTTTGTACAGGCTGTCATTCGACCTAAGCAATATTAATTATTTTGTCATCGACAATTGCTCTTGGAGGTCTAAGTGTTCATTGATAGAGAAACGGCGCTCTTTTAAATTTTGCAAATTTAAATTGTCATGTGTAACTATGATGCACATTACAACTCGATAAAAAAATCAACCAGTCAACAAGAAAACACTTTCCCCAAGCACCAAGCCGGATAAAGGAAAACGGAGAGCGAATTAGGTCTCCCGTAGTTCAAATGACATCTTGTCGATCACCTTCGCTGACAGCACTTTTACTAGCTTGCGTTTGCGACCTGACCTGGCTTTTAGAGAAGTGCGTTGATGCACCACGAGCCCGAAGTCTTCTCTTAAAGCGCGCCCTGATCTGCAACAGAAAGCAATATATGTCCTCAGTGGGTAACTCTTACTTACAGTACGGTTTTGGCTCTGTTAGTGACCATGTACAGTAGCAACCGAAGTAGACTTCGTCCAGTTTAGGGCGCTTGATTGATCCCACTAAGCAAACACGACATTCCGAATATTCTAAACCTGAATTTCAAAGGGAACTTGATGGAGAACTATGATCATTGAAAGCAATTTTCTGGTCATTAATCATACATGTTTCCTTGTTCTATTCTAACTAAAGACGTAGAAACGTACGTACCTCACTATTTCTGGCGCAATGAAGGGAGAAAATAAAGAATCCCTGTTGAAATAATGGCAAGAAAATGATTTTTATACCAATGCTCCATTTTTAGAAGGCAACATTTCATTACAGCCAAATTTGCTGTATCGCGCTGTGCGTTTACCAATGGGTTTTCTGTTTCATCAATCATCTGAGTTGGGGCGGGATTATGCAAATCACAATGCAGCGCACTCGCCTAACTTCGCCCACTCGCGATTCCCACGAGACGGCAGAGAGAATCCTTCGAACAGAAAAAGTCTATAAACTTGAAGACCTTTGCCTTGATGCCTAAAGCTACTGGTATGTCTACAGAGTAATGTCTGTCTCCAGAGCTTTCTGTGGACAGCTAGGATGTGAAAACCGTGGAAATTCATCTTACTGATTCTCAAGAAACCAAACCAATGAATGGCAGAAATTATAAATCTTCTTCCAGTGAGGTATTCAAGCCAGTCTTACAGCTCATCCTCGTAGATTTCTGGTTACTGCGTCACAACATATTGTTTCTCTAACCAAGAGATAACATCCTGGTGTGGCCTCGAACACTGTTGGACGCGTCCTGTGAATCCTTTTTTTTTTTCGTATTAGCTTCAATGCTCTTAAATAAATCAACCCTCCTCTCTCTTTCTGAGCCGCAGAAGAGTAAAACAGAACCTCGATCAGAATATGAGTTATAAATTTAGTCTTAATGATATCAACAAGAAAGTCAAAGGCATTTAACATGCTATACCTGAGTGGAGTTCAGGATGACAAACATGTACATAAAAACCTTGTGAAGTGGCGACAGCAGACCAAATAACCAGGTGACTCCTAACAGAGGAATCAACACTACGCATGCCCTGATTCCAAATCTGCAATGCAGTAAAAGTGAATTTCCTTAATACCAACTATCATCCTGTGTAAATTTGATGGTCGTGTGGGTATGTGGTAACTTGGGACGCCCTCCCCTCTTATTTCTAGAGCTTAGAAAAGGCCTGATCTGAAATTAGGTCAATAAATGTGTGACCCCAAAAGATATAAAATTTTATTATTGGTCTATTAAATCCACGAAAGCAATACTTTAAGTGTATACCTGTACCCGTGATTTTAGTGAGATGAAATCACTCAACTCCTGTGGCCACAGAGTCAGGAAATAATTAAAAAAAAAAGACAGTGTTTTCAGGTGTCATAAGTACCTGACGTGTTCAATCTGTTTGTCCTTGTTGTACTGCAAGGATGCTATTCCCCTGATGACTAGCACTAGAATCATCACGTTCACCTGGATAAACACCCAAACAAAAATCAGAATCAGACATTATTAAGCGGCCGAGAAACAAGTCACGTCTAGTGACAAAATGTGTGTGTGTGTCTTTGTTTTTCCAGTCTTGTCCTTCTTCCAGCCTGTTCCTTACACGGCCAAATAAATGAGGCTAGAAATAGTCTTTGACATCAGCGGGATTCGCAATTTCGCTTTAATTTCCTCAATGGTTTTATCACTGATGCCACTTTAAGCCATTAGATATTTTTGACTGAGAATTTTAAAGCCGTGGAAGTGACAAACTGTCTGTCATGATCACGTTAACTAAAAACCTTACTCAAAAATTTTTTTTATTAAACTTCGCCTTCTAAATAAACTATTAAGAAAACATGATGACGTACACACAAAATAAACAAATAAGGGGTTAAGGCAGGGTGTTCACAACAGCTGACGCCAATTTCCGTGGGCCCAAGTGGGCCAAAATTGAATTACTCCAACCTACATCCATCCTCTATTAACTATGCCACACCTGATAGCAAACGAATTAATTTGAGAGGGTTGCTTTTAACCGTTCCTCAACAACGATATAGCTAAATTTGATCTTTCCTCTATTTTGAATCTTTTAATGACCAGCAGATCGACATTTTTTGACATATTCAGGAAAATCGAAGAACTTATGCGATATAAACTTATAAATATGTTTATATTAAAATGTGTCAACCCATTCGGAAGACCTTTATAGTTTTCAATGACCGAAGAGCGGTCGAATCGTCGTTCGTTTGTACCCGTAATTTTTATTGCAAACTGAAATAATAAATTATATCCATTGAATGGAAACTAGGCGAATTACGAGAAGAGTTAAGTGAGCCGGTAATGAATATCATGATTCGGCTGCAGGCGGATTTGGTATGCGATGAGAGTGAGCTTCCACACAAAAATTGAATAGTGGAGCAGAGTTCTAGCCCTATATATATATATATATATATATATATATATATATATATATATATATATATATATATATATATATATATATATATAATTCTGTATATGAGGGAAACCCTAACCCTGTACACCCCAAATAATCATATTTTTATTGAATAACTGTTTGAAAGAAAATTTGCCCTGAGCGGGATTTGAACCCACGTCCCCCCGTATACTAGTCGGGTGTGATGACCACTACACTATCAGGACAACCATGCTGGCAGCACGGCAATCGAAGATGTGATTTACGTGATCGAAGACGTGGCATCCTGGGAAATTTTACTTTCTTCTCATGTCTCAGTGCTTTCAGCAGTGGTAATAGTGGCTTGGTACACTACTTCCTTAACTAGACATTGTCCTTTTAAAGGGCATTTGTTTGGCTCTCTGCAGTTACAGGGTTTGGGGGGTGCTTTTTCTTCAGGTGGCGCGTTCTGTCTTAGAATGGTTCTGTTGTGTCCATCGATGACCTGTTTTATGTTTGGTGAACAACTTAACATAAAACAGGTCATCGATGGACACAACAGAACCATTCTAAGACAGAACGCGGCACCTGAAGAAAAAGCACCCCCCAAACCCTGTAACTGCAAGGAGCCAAACAAATGCCCTTTAAAAGGACAACGTCTAGTTAAGGAAGTAGTGTACAAAGCCACTATTACCACTGCTGAAAGCACTGAGACATACGTCGGCCTCACCGCCACGGAGTTCAAGACGAGATGGCGAAACCACCAGATGTCATTCAAACACGAAAGTAGAAAAAAATGACACAGAACTAAGCAAACACCTATGGCAGCTAAAAGATCAAAAGAAATACTTCGCAATCTTCTGGAAAATTCTAGCCAAGGCCAAATCTTATAGCAATCTTACAAAACGATGTAACCTGTGTAACACCGAGAAATACTATATTTTATATAAACCGGACATGGCAACGCTCAACAAACGCAACGAACTGGTATCAAATTGTAGGCACAAGCGAAAGTTTCTCCTTAAATTCAATCGTATTCTCAAGGACAAATCATAAGCTTACAAATGTATATTACCATTGTTTTTTAAGTTCGAATTTTGTAACGATCATACTGCTGATGTATATAAACCTTAGCGATGCTACAGTGTATATGGAATTTAACTGATGAGTGGACTAACTCTTTGGTGGTCTACGAAACAGACCTGTATTAAAGTCCATATGAAACGAGATTGAGTAGAAATACATTGTTATCACCGCTCCATTATTGTTGAGCACTATCCTGGATTTTTCAGTGTGGAACTCACCTGAAGTCATATATATATATATATATATATATATATATATTATATATATATATAATATATATATATATATATATAACTTCACAGGAGCTCAGGCTTCAGGAGTAATCATCGTTTTATTGCGACAGTGCTGTTTCGTATGGTTCAAAATTATATGACCACACTCATCAGGCAACTTTAACGATTAAAGTTGCCTGATGAGTGTGGTCATATAATTTTGAACCATACGAAACAGCACTGTCACAATAAAACGATAATTACTCCTGAAGCCTGAACTTCTGTGAAGTTGTAGTCAATGCTCCTCAATCAAATGAGTTAAGCGCTCTACGAAATACATTCTACCCAAGAAACAAGTATATATATATATATATATATATATATATATATATATATATATATATAACTCTTCACAAGCATCAGTCACAAACAGTTAATCTTCATGAAGAAACATACACTATCACAAATGAAGATAACCCACATGTTATGTTCCACACCTATATTTCGACCACATAAAGTGGTCTTCATCAGGGTAAAATTACAGTTACAACCGCACGCGTCATACTACTTTTAAAAGTGTAAACTTAAACAGCCTCGCGCGCGCGCATCAACAAACGATCTCCTCCCGCGCGCATAATGCCATTATAAACCATCAACAAATTACGTGCGTCTGGAACGCCTGTTCTGACCGAAGAAAAAGTCATTGTCATTAAGACCATAAGGACTCAAAGTATTAAGCTTATATGCCCATTGGCCCTCCTTATCCCTCAGCTCCTCTTCCCCATTGACCCTGTCTATCAACTGAATGTTCATATCATCCAAACCGCTATGTCCATCACTCCAAAAGTGTTTATACAGGAGGTCGTCATTCTCCCGCTGTGCCTCATTCAATCTTGCATGGCGTCTTATTCTGGATTTATGGTTGTTAAACCTTATTCTAAACTTTGTAACGGTGGACCCCACATACTGTACTGAACACCTCTTACATGTGATCAAGTAAACCACATTACTTGAGTTACAATCAAGACTATAGTTAATAGAGTACTTCCTGTCATTATGAGTACACACAAAACAGTCCTTTTCCTCTAAATACCTACAGACTTCACATCGACTTGATTTACATTTACACGTTCCTCGCTCATTTTCTGCAGAACCACGGCTATTTATCTTCGCACGCACCAGGTAGTCCCCAAACTTTTAGGTTTTCTGAATGCCACCAAAGGGATATCCTTGATGGCTTTTTTACATCGATCCGATGACTTCAAAATGGGATGTAGCTCTCTGAGTATTTTACTTATGTTCGGCAAGCCAGGATGGTAAGTTACCACGAAAGGTGGTTTTGCACTGCGTGTTTGCTGTTTACTTCTAAAAGCCTCTTCTCTGGTCATACGCCTGACTCTCCCGATTTGTTGTTCCACGAAGTTCCTCTGATGACCCCTTTCAATTAAGTATTCCACCAAATTCTCCGCCCGCTTCTCAAAAAAATAGGGCTTGGAACAAATCCTACGCAATCGCATCGCTTGAGCATACGGTATGCTCTTCTTACAGGCACCCGGATGACAGGAACTGTAATGTAAATATTGGTGACTGTCCGTTGGTTTAACAAATACGTCCGTCTCCAATACACCTGACTTGTTGATCACCCTAACATCTAAAAATTCTATTTCATTCACAGAACACTTTGAAGTAAATTTGATCGTGTTATGGGCATTGTTTAAATATTTTATAAATTCCTCCAACTTCCTTTCACCCTCCGTCCATATGATAAATATATCATCAATGTATCTCCACCAAAGAAGTATCTCCTCCAGAAGTCAAGCCCTATATTTGGTGGAGATACATTGATGATATATTTATCATATGGACGGAGGGTGAAAGGAAGTTGGAGGAATTTATAAAATATTTAAACAATGCCCATAACACGATCAAATTTACTTCAAAGTGTTCTGTGAATGAAATAGAATTTTTAGATGTTAGGGTGATCAACAAGTCAGGTGTATTGGAGACGGACGTATTTGTTAAACCAACGGACAGTCACCAATATTTACATTACAGTTCCTGTCATCCGGGTGCCTGTAAGAAGAGCATACCGTATGCTCAAGCGATGCGATTGCGTAGGATTTGTTCCAAGCCCTATTTTTTTGAGAAGCGGGCGGAGAATTTGGTGGAATACTTAATTGAAAGGGGTCATCAGAGGAACTTCGTGGAACAACAAATCGGGAGAGTCAGGCGTATGACCAGAGAAGAGGCTTTTAGAAGTAAACAGCAAACACGCAGTGCAAAACCACCTTTCGTGGTAACTTACCATCCTGGCTTGCCGAACATAAGTAAAATACTCAGAGAGCTACATCCCATTTTGAAGTCATCGGATCGATGTAAAAAAGCCATCAAGGATATCCCTTTGGTGGCATTCAGAAAACCTAAAAGTTTGGGGGACTACCTGGTGCGTGCGAAGATAAATAGCCGTGGTTCTGCAGAAAATGAGCGAGGAACGTGTAAATGTAAATCAAGTCGATGTGAAGTCTGTAGGTATTTAGAGGAAAAGGACTGTTTTGTGTGTACTCATAATGACAGGAAGTACTCTATTAACTATAGTCTTGATTGTAACTCAAGTAATGTGGTTTACTTGATCACATGTAAGAGGTGTTCAGTACAGTATGTGGGGTCCACCGTTACAAAGTTTAGAATAAGGTTTAACAACCATAAATCCAGAATAAGACGCCATGCAAGATTGAATGAGGCACAGCGGGAGAATGACGACCTCCTGTATAAACACTTTTGGAGTGATGGACATAGCGGTTTGGATGATATGAACATTCAGTTGATAGACAGGGTCAATGGGGAAGAGGAGCTGAGGGATAAGGAGGGCCAATGGGCATATAAGCTTAATACTTTGAGTCCTTATGGTCTTAATGACAATGACTTTTTCTTCGGTCAGAACAGGCGTTCCAGACGCACGTAATTTGTTGATGGTTTATAATGGCATTATGCGCGCGGGGAGGAGATCGTTTGTTGATGCGCGCGCGCGAGGCTGTTTAAGTTTACACTTTTAAAAGTAGTATGACGCGTGCGGTTGTAACTGTAATTTTACCCTGATGAAGACCACTTTATGTGGTCGAAATATAGGTGTGGAACATAACATGTGGGTTATCTTCATTTGTGATAGTGTATATATATATATATATATATATATATATATATATATATATATATATATATATATATATATATATATAGACGGTTGAAAGCGCTTCCTGGGCCAACGAAAGATGCAGAACCAAAAGGATCACTAATGATTCACAGTCCTTATTCGGCGAATGATAAAAAAAAAACAGTTAAAAAGACCGAAAATGGACAACTTTTGGTTCAAAAAACGATAAAAATTTAAAAATTTATGATTAAAAAAACGTTTCGGTCTCGGTTTCGGTCTAAATTTTTATCGTTTTTTGAACCAAAAGTTGTCCATTTTCGGTCTTTTAACTGTTTATATATATATATATATATATATATATATATATATATAACAAATAAAAAAGCCTTAACTGTGCTTTGTTCTGTTATAAGGCACGCAAGGAAGTGACGACAGCACGAGAGAAGTAGAAAGAAGCACGAGCTGTAGGCGAGTGCTTTTAACTACTTCTTTCGTGCTCTCGTCACTTCCTTGCGTGCCTTATAACAGAACAAAGCACGGTTAAGGCTTTTTTATTTCTTTTATAATAAATAATTTCTTAATTTCCTCATGCATTCGGCTACAATTTTCGGAAAACTTTATTTTCCAAATCCTACGAGTGGCGTCAGCCGTGCTTTGTACTCTCATAAGGCACGCTAGAACAGACCAATCACAATCCTTGTGAGAATGGCTCAATACATTTCGTTGGTTAAACACGACCAAAGCTGTCAAAATGTCAAACCATCAAAGTTCAGAAACCATCATGCAAATTGTTTTTTAGTCTAAAATCGCGATCAAAAAGCAAATTGTTCAGTGAAATTCGGCGGAATTTTGGCTCATGCATTCGCTAAAAAAGGCGTAATGATCAAGAGCTAGTTTTAAAAGATACTCAGTAAGGTAAATTTTCGAGTTTGAAATGAAAGTGTAAAAGATTTTACTCGTGAAAAGCTTAAAACATGGATCGGCTTGCATGGCGCCCGGCGTAGCGGGAGTGTGTGGTTGAAAAACAAAATGATGATTTCACGGCATCGTGCAGCTCACCAAAAAGGGTCACAGAACAGTTTACCATTAACTGGAGGAACGAGTAGCTCAAACTTGGAGGACGAAGTTCTTTCTTTGGACAATCCGTTTGCAATGTTTACCGATGCGTGTTTTTAAGTGGATGTGTTTTTTCAAGTGATGGAAACCTCTACAACGACAGGTGAATTAAATAAATTTCACCTTTTACCATTTGGTTTAATTGTTGCTACTTTTGTTCAGGACTGAAACTCGTATTTATCTCTCGACTGGATGTAAATAGTAATCATTTACACTCGTTTTGGACGCAAATTTAGAAATTAGCTTAAGCTTAGTTGAACTATTTTTTTCGTTTGCTTTGCGAGCGAACGAGTGATTTTACTCCACTTGGCTGACTGTTTTTCGACGTACCTTAGCAATGTTGAGAAAATTTTGCCCTTATTTTATTAACACGTAATTGGAATGAGTCCTCGTAAACCACTTGTGTTTTCAGAAGTTGCTGAGATTGCCTTCGTCGCTGTATGACTCGGACAATTTCAGCAACTTCTGAAAACACGCTTGACATTAATCCTTAACTTTTAACGCTGTTATTTGTGGTGTTACTCGCAGAAACATCTTCCAAATCCATTGAGGCTAACCGCTCGTTTTCATACACATTTTCTAGGTCGTACAAGACGTCTGAATCAAAATAAAAACCGAGGGAAAAATTCAGATTTTCATTTGGGTCCATGGCGCGACAACGTAGCTGCCCGTGCATCTGTACTCTCATAAGGCACGCTGTTTTAACCAATCGGAGCGCGCGTTATATCGAAGCTTTATTATAAATATAGATACGGTTATATATATATATATATATATATATATATATATATATATATATATATATATATATATATATATATGATACCACAAGTGTTAGTTGCCTGATGATTGCTTCGCAAGAAGCATGAAACTCTGAGTAGCAATAAATGTCTTCGACCAAATAATCCAACTCTGAAAATATACATATTGCTCTAGTTTATCTATTGAGCACTTTAATAGCTGATGAAGACTTCAATTCATTACCTTTCTATACATATATATATATATATATATATATATATATATATATATATATATATATATATATATATATATATAATTAATTGAAATAAGCCTGTATCCGTAATTGGATCCTCCTTTGTCATCCGCTAAGTTGACTTCGGTCGTGTATCAGTAATTGATCCTTAGTTGGGTTTCAAATGGAGTTATAGGCTTCCCCTGCCTTGTCACCTAAGAAAGTAAAATTTCCCGGGATGCCACGTCTTCGATCACGTAAATCACATCTTCGGTTGCCGTGTTGCCAGCATGGTTGTCCTGATAGTGTAGTGGTCATCACACCCGACTAGTATTACGGGGGGACGTGGGTTCAAATCCCGCTCAGGACAAATTTTCTTTCAAACATTTATTCAATGAAAATATGATTATTTGGGGTGTACAGGTTTAGGGTTTCCCTCATATACAGAATATATATACATACATATATATATATATATATATATATATATATATATATATATATATATATATATATATATATCAAACACAAATGAAGACAGGACACAATTTTCAGGATCACCTATATTTCGACCGACTTTTCGGTCTTCTTCAGGGCGAATGAAGGAAACCGTTGTACACAAATGTATACTACGCCACTGAAATACGAAAATGCGCGCAACATCCTGGTGAAAATCCAAATTAAGCAAAATTCTAAGTACGTATACGTGCCTCTCGATTCTGGCTAAAAAGAAGTCACTCTCATTAAGGCCATCTGGTTTCAAGGATCGGAGGCGATATGCCCATTGACCTTCCTTAGCAATAAGGTCCTCCTTTACGTTGACCTTATCTATAAGCTGTATGCTAATGTCCTGAAGGCCATGATGTCCATGACCATGGAAATGCTTATAGACAAGGTCGTCACTTTCCTTTCTGGCAGCAAGACATCTTCGAGTGTGCTCGAAGTCGGCTCTTGTGGTTATTGAACCTCAACCTGAACTTGGTAGTAGTGGAGCCGACATATTGCAAACCACAGACCTTACAGTTCATTAGATAAACAACATTCCTAGAATTACAATCTAACCGATGGTTTATAGTATAACGTGTACCAGTAGTATGGCTAGCGAAACTCTCCCCTACAGTAAGATACTTACAGACTTCACATCTACTACTAGCGCAATTGTGAGTTCCCCTGCTGCCCTCCTTATTACACGCTAAAGGTCGTAACGTTTGCGCAAACCAAATGGTCTCGTAAGCTCTTTGGACGACGGAATGCCATCATGGGCACATCCCTAACGGCCTGCTTGCACCGTTCGGACATGTGTAAAAGCGAATGTAACTCCCTTAAAATTCCTCCTATATTGGGCAATCCTGGATGATAGGTGACCACGAACGGCGTTCTTTTGTTGATTGTCTGTCGCTTCGGTACAAGTAGCTCGTTGCGGTCCAGTACCCGAGCTCTTTGTATTTGGTCACGAACACATTTTTCTTGATAACCCCTATGAACTAAAAACTTTCTAAGATCCTCTGCCCTGTACTCAAAAGTAGTAGACGTGGAACAAATACGTCTAAGTCTTAGAGCCTGTGCATATGGAATTCCTTGTTTAATCCCCTAGGATGACATGATGCATGGAATAAATACT
>JAEMWC010000907.1:212500-225000 GCA_016490735.1 Pachyseris speciosa
TTTTTGCAGACAAATTCCCAGCCATGCCTTTGAGGTCCCGGATGTTTACTGTCCGTGTTAGCGAGGAGCTGTTGACGACCATCTAGCCACAGCATTTTTACTAAGTCTTTAGCATGCTCCAAATTCTACACCAGTTTCTCTCCCTGAGCCTTGAAATGATCACCGACACTTACTTTCTGAGGCTAAAGACTTGTTACCTCTCAAAGCAGAGCTCTCAATATCCCTGCATTTTTCCAGCAGTACCGCCCGGGTAAACAAAGTACTCGTTTAGCAAATAACTGCACAGCAGGATATTACACGAGGCAGACACTGCACCTCGCAAGACTTTCCCCTCACTGGACTTAATGATGTCCTAAGGAATACTCTGCTCTAGGAGGCCAACGGAAAATCAAACTCTAACGACGCCATTGCGAGCTAACTGACCGCGCGAAGACTTCAAATGCACGTTTCTTTCTTTGAGAGAGAGTGGAAACTAACTGACAAATAAAACTGGAGGGGAGGGGGGGGGGGGGAAGTGGGGATAAGACCTTAATGCAAAGTTGAAGTCAGGGACAGTTTCTTTCTCTTCTTCTAATTATTAATGTAGCTAGCATGCCCCCCTCCCCCACCGCCCCTTCCAAAAAAGAAAAAAAAAGAAAAAAAGTGAGAGACATCTAATAGGAGTTAGTATGGACTCCAGGAGCCCTGTTTTGATATATATATATATATATATATATATATATATATATATATATATATATATATATATGTATATATATATATATATATATCAAACACAAATGAAGACAGGACACAATTTTCAGGATCACCTATATATATATATATATATATATATATTTTTTTTTTTTTTTTTTTTTTTGAAGACAGTCTGATCAACTGAAGATTAGACTTGGCATATTTATTACTATATAGTTTCGTACCGCACAACCTGTACGGCACTCATCAGATAAATAGCCAAATGTAAAATTACAACGTAAAGCTGGTAACTATATATACAGGAGGAGTGGAAAAGTATTAGATTACAACGGTTTCTACTTCTTAACAATAGACGCTTAAAATCCGCGTGACAATGGAAGTAAGCGTGACACTGACATTTATGTACTTAAGATGACCGGAAAAGTTTAAATTTACAACGGTTTCTGTTTCGGATAAACAACGGACACATTAAAATGGGGGTTATTACCTGCCAGTTTTGAAATTTTTGAGGAGAAATTTGTTTGCGTGTCTACAGGAAGTAATAAGTTCATTACGTTTGTTCAAGGTGGCTAAATCGGGCCTGCAAATTATAAAATACTTCTCCCACAGACACGAATTACATCGATTGGAAGCGGGGTTGTACGGAGAAGCTTGCTTTAAGATCTTCCAAGATATCCTAAAACCTGTTTTAGTGTCTTTCAACTGCCAAATATGCTTACTGAGTTCTGTGTTGAGTCTCTTGCTTGGATTGGTGAAAGAAGCTTTGTGGTTTGTGAATCTGGTTTTGAAGGAGTTTTCAGTTAGGCCTACGTAGGTTTGGTCGGGCTTGCTCTCTTCAGATATCACTGTTGCCTGATAGACAACGGACTCTTTGAGGCAATTGCCAGCCATAGGGCAGTCAGCCGGTTTTCTGCAGTTGCATGTTCTAGGCGACGGTGGTGCGTTCTTCCGTAATAAGGATGACTTGTTATGGCCGTCGATGGTTTGTTTGACGTTAGACATGCAGCTGTAGCTGATTTTAACTGTGTTACGATTAAAGATCTTATGTAACACGTGGCCATTTGGGAATTCTTCGTCCAGGATCTTGAGGAAAGCCCGTCCTACGTTGGTGGCGACATTTCTGCTGTATGGAGGGTTGTACCAAATGATTTCTCTGTGGCGATTCTTTCTGTTAGAGGTTGGAGGATCTGCTACACTCGGGGATAGAATTCAAGACGGTGCTTGTGTCCGCTGTCGTCAAGAGCTTTCTGATAGAGTGGTGCTGCTTTGGTGAATGACTCTTCGTCATATGAAATCTCAGAGAGCCGGTTGTTGATGGACTTTGGTATGTTTTTGATGATCTGCGGTGGATGGTTAGATTTCTTGTTGATGTAAAGTGGGATGTTGTTGGGCTTAGTGTAAGGCATGTATTTTCCGTTAGTTAAGTTAAGGGTGACATCGAGGAAGTTAACGATTTTCTTGTTGGCTTCAATGGTAATTCTAAGGCCATGTTTGCTGAAGATGGCGCACAGGTCTTTCTTGATGAGCTCTACTTGGCGTGGTGGTGCATTGGTTACTCCAAGGCCGTCATCTCTTTATAAGCCGAAGTTGTTGCCATGTTTCTCTTTGATTTGGTGTAGGAGGAAAGCGCCAACGAGTTCACATGATTCGGCCCCGTCATAGCTGCCCATAGTGACATCGAAGAGGTTTGACGATGCTTTCTTTCCCCATGGCTCGCAAGAATTGTACAGAAGGGACTTTTTCGCATGTAAGATGCGACAGAACCCAGTAAGCATATTTGGCAGTTGAAAGACACTAAAACAGGTTTTAGGATATCTTGGAAGATCTTAAAGCAAGCTTCTCCGTACAACCCCGCTTCCAATCGATGTAATTTGTGTCTGTGGGAGAAGTATTTTATAATTTGCAGGCCCGATTTAGCCACCTTGAACAAACGTAATGAACTTATTACTTCCTGTAGACACGCAAACAATTTTCTCCTCAAAAATTTCAAAACTGGCAGGTAATAACCCCCATTTTAATGTGTCCGTTGTTTATCCGAAACAGAAACCGTTGTAAATTTAAACTTTTCCGGTCATCTTAAGTACATAAATGTCAGTGTCACGCTTACTTCCATTGTCACGCGGATTTTAAGCGTCTATTGTTAAGAAGTAGAAACCGTTGTAATCTAATACTTTTCCACTCCTCCTGTATATATAGTTACCAGCTTTACGTTGTAATTTTACATTTGGCTATTTATCTGATGAGTGCCGTACAGGTTGTGCGGTACGAAACTATATAGTAATAAATATGCCAAGTCAAATCTTCAGTTCATCAGACTGTCTTCAAATATTAATGCTCTAGTTTTTCTATTGAGCACTCTGACAACAGTTCTGCAAATCAACTTATATATATATATATATATATATATATATTTTCAGAGTTGGATTATTTGGTCGAAGACATTTATTGCTACTCAGAGTTTCATGCTTCTTGCGAAGCAATCATCAGGCAACTGCCAAAAATAACGGATACATAAGAATATATACAACATTTGAAAATTTGAAAATACAGAACAATGCCTAGCGGCGTGACACGTGGACGGATATGATTGGTTAATCTAAGCGAGCACTGTCTTTAAGAGGGATTTCTTGGAGTGTCTACACGTAGATACCAGTTCGCTTCTATTGTTTAGTGTTGACATTTCGGGTTTACATATAATAAAGTATTTTTCCCATAAACACAAATTGCAACGCTTGTTTACATTTGAATATGACCGGGCCTGTTTTAGCTTACGCCATTTGATGTTGTAGGTAATATTCTTATCCTTTAGGCTCCGAATATATTTACTTAACTCGGTTGCGTGTTTATACCGCTCGTTCCTAAATGAGCATACATGGTTTCTGTATCTTAACTTGATACACGGTTTTGGCGTTGTCGAAGCCAAAACCGTGTATCAAGAAGCTCTCAATAAAAGCGGCTACAATTACAACCTGTCTTACAAAGAGTCGCACAACGAGACGCAGCGATCACGGAGAAACCGTCCAAGAAACATTCTTTGGTACAACCCGCCTTACAGCAAGAATGTCAAAACGAACGTGGGAAAGTGCTTCCTTTCTCTCATTGATCAGCACTTTCCTAAATCAAATCCACTTCATCAAATTTTCAACCGGAACACACTTAAATTAAGCTATAGCTGCATGAGTAACATCAAAACCATTATTTCTAACCACAACAAAGCTCAAATTAATAAATCTGATCCAACCAATGACAGCAATTGTAACTGCAGGAATTCAAGCACGTGCCCCATGGACGGAAAATGCAACGACCAAAACATCATTTACCAAGCTGAGGTCACGACATCAACCTCAAAACAGACATACATTGGACTTTGTGACACAACTTTCAAGTTAAGATACAGAAACCATGTATGCTCATTTAGGAACGAGCGGTATAAACACGCAACCGAGTTAAGTAAATATATTTGGAGCCTAAAGGATAAGAATATTACCTACAACATCAAATGGCGTAAGCTAAAACAGGCCCGGTCATATTCAAATGTAAACAAGCGTTGCAATTTGTGTTTATGGGAAAAATACTTTATTATATGTAAACCCGAAATGTCAACACTAAACAATAGAAGCGAACTGGTATCTACGTGTAGACACTCCAAGAAATTCCTCTTAAAGACAGTGCTCGCTTAGATTAACCAATCATATCCGTCCACGTGTCACGCCGCTAGGCATTGTTCTGTATTTTCAAATTTTCAAATGTTGTATATATTCTTATGTATCCGTTATTTTTGGCAGTTGCCTGACGATTGCTTCGCAAGAAGCATGAAACTCTGAGTAGCAATAAATGTCTTCGACCAAATAATCCAACTCTGAAAATATACATATTGCTCTAGTTTATCTATTGAGCACTTTAATAGCTGATGAAGACTTCAATTCATTACCTTTCTATATTATATATATAAGCCTGATGAAGTCTTTTAATAAAGCCCTGATGAAGTCTTTTAAAAAAGACGAAATATTGGCAAAGTCGTATTTTCCAGTTCTTGGCTATTATATATATATATATATATATATATATATATATATATATATATATATATATATATATATAGACGGTTGAAGGCGCTTCCTAGGCATATACGTACATAAATGTCAGTGTCACGCTTACTTCCATTGTCACGCGGATTTTAAGCGTCTATTGTTAAGAAGTAGAAACCGTTGTAATCTAATACTTTCCCACTCCTCCTGTATATATAGTTACCAGCTTTACGTTGTAATTTTACATTTGGCTATTTATCTGATGAGTGCCGTACAGGTTGTGCGGTACGAAACTATATAGTAATAAATATGCCAAGTCAAATCTTCAGTTGATCAGACTGTCTTCAAAGTGTGGGATCATTTGGGGTGGCTATATAGCTTAACCTCCATCCTAGCCTTCAGCACTGCACTGATGAGGCCCAGAAGGCCGAAACAGTACTGTCTGCAGTTAGATATTGCTCTTTGGCATTACAAGCTTTGCCTTTATGTCCAAATTTAGCACTCTTCTAGGATGAGTCATTGCTAATGCATTTGCGCATGCTCACTAGTTTTCTAGTTTGAGCACTCTGGCATGGCTTAGATGATACCACAAGTGTGGGATCATTTGGGGTGGCTATATAGCTTAACCTCCATCCTAGCCTTCAGCACTGCACTGATGAGGCCCAGAAGGCCGAAACAGTACTGTCTGCAGTTAGGTATTGCTCTTTGGCATTACAAGCTTTGCCTTTATGTCCAAATTGAGCACTCTTCTAGGATGAGTCATTGCTAATGCATTTGCGCATGCTCACTAGTTTTCTAGTTTGAGCACTCTGGCATGGCTTAGATGATACCACAAGTGTGGGATCATTTGGGGTGGCTATATAGCTTAACCTCCATCCTAGCCTTCAGCACTGCACTGATGAGGCCCAGAAGGCCGAAACAGTACTGTCTGCAGTTATATATATATATATATATATATATATATATATATATATATATATATATATATATATATATTACTAAGAGAAGATTACGGAGAACAGGTGACCAAAATGTTATTAAGCAATTAACAATGGCCTTATTTAATAAATATTAAAAAGCGAGCGCCACTAAGCTTGGCGACTTAAAAAAAAATAATTTGTAAACAACCGAGAGTCGCGGGCTAATGAAGTTTAAAGAAGTTAACGTTAGTATGGCAACCACATTTTGACGAGTGGGTTTTTACCCCTAGGCCACCTCCTATTGTTCTTAATTACTTTATAGTCAGCTCGAGCTCTGATAAACTTCTTTTAGACAAATCTCCCTCCCCCTGCCCCCCTGCCCCCCCCCCCCCCCACCAGCCCTCCTGTCCCCCAGCCCTTTCCCGGCCCCAGAAAACGACAATAATAACGTTTTGGTCACCTGTTCTCCGTAATCGTCCCTTAGTATTATATACCAAATGGCACAAATTTGATGGATTAAGAACTGTACGAATGCATGGAAGAGAAATTCGGGGCTACTGGCAATCTCAGGCATTTGCTTATGCCAATTGAATATTTTGTTTTCTTTCAGCCTGCGGAGAAAAATAGAAAATGCTTTTTTTGGAACTACTCAGAAGGCAAGTAAGGAAGTTAGTTTGCTCTACCTTGCAATCATGGTTCTTTTAGAATATCCAGCTATAGAAGTCTAATCTTGAAATTCGTCCATTAGGGTGGTAGGGAGAGAAAAGAAGGGAAAACTCATCGCCGAAATACCTCTCTCCATCCCCTTCCCTCATGTCCCCAGTATTCACTTGAAACTTGTCTGCAGTCAGACTAGAGGCTGTGAAATTTCTTTAGTACCGAAGGCTGGTCAGGGGAAGGTTGGCATGCAGAGAAAACCACCAGCTGCAGCTCAGAAACAGTGTGCGTCTACAGTCACATGACACATTTTGCTGTTCTCATGGACATCACTGACACTAGCTCCTGATTGGTAAGTTTAGATGGTGCATCTACTTCACACACTATCATAATAAAGTAACATTTTATGGTCCGGTAATTATATCGCTTAACTTCTATAAAATGTAGCCAATCAGATTTCGAGTTTACCTTTTAGTTGGTAACTGTTACGTGTGTTATCCTGAATAGTAATACAAGGAGGAAGTATATGCTGGTAACGATAATCGTCAGTGATATTGTTTAATTGGCAGCTCTGTTTACCCACCTGTAGGTTTCTGTTTTCGAGAACAGCTGCCATGCTTGGCTTAAATATCCTAAGGGTTCTACACTTCCAAGATGCTCTTTGAAACAAAAAACGTATTTCCTCATTAGGAGGAATCTCTGTGTTTTGTCTGCTGATCATAATTAATACTGATAAAAGCACTTTTCACCCTGTAAAATTATCTTAGCCTCGTTTTGTGTATGTACGCCAACGACCACTAAGTGCATTAATTATTTACTCTATAGGTGAAGAAGAAACCATACTTGGTGCAATCTACTTTCCTAAATGCGCTAAAAATAAAGCCTCAACTTTCCCCACCAATATTACAGACATAAGGTGCTTGCTTGACCCAGATGGTAGACGGAGAGTTATGTCATCTGCTCTTCGCACGATTGTTATGAAATATTTTCTAATTAATCCGTTCTTTCTTATATTATGTCCTAAAACAGCCTCAAAGTGAAGTCGACTTGTTGAGAATCCTCACATACGTGGGTTTGGCGTTGTCTCTTCTTGGAGCAGTTATCACCATAATCTGCTTCCTTCTGTTAACGTAAGCTGTTGTAATAGTGGATTAAGTAAATGACTGTGAATATATAAAAATCGTGTATTTGAACTGCGGATCAAAGGAATGAAGATGTGAATGCTATTTACTCCCGAGTCTAAAAATGTCGTCCGTTCTTCTTCTTCTTGCTTGTTATCGTCATCGTCGTGTTTCATCCACAAAGCTCACTTTCGGCGTTTCTGCGCAAGCGCTAACAACAAGATTGTCGATTCGATGTTCGATTACTTAAGAAGACAAGGAATATACCACGTACAGGTAAACGTCAATATACCTTTTGTTTTAAAGGTTTTAACATGGTCAGACTAAACTGCAGATGTTTTCAATGGTAAATTCTAGCCGCCGTGTTTGTTCCCCTGGCCGCTCCATACTAAAATTTGTAATTTTGAGTGGTACATTTTGCCGAATATCTCAACGGAATATTACACACCATCCATGAGACTTTGACAGGTAGTTTATTTACTATTTTTCTACAATATCTCAATTTGTTGACATTAGTTTTTTGAATGATCACTGGAAAACTTGAACCATTTACAGACTTCAAAAAAGTTTGTCAAATCTCTGTAAAATGTATACATTTCCTTTGTAAATTGCAATGTCTGTAAACGTGCACACTTACAGAGATTTTATGAACCCTATAAAATGTCTGTAGATTCGACCGAATGTTACGCGTCCAGACCCCATTAAATGTCTGTGAAATCTCAATGTTTTCTGTGTAAATTGTAAGCAAAATTTACAGAGATTTCATAAACTTTGTAAAAATGCTTGTAAAATCTCAACGTATTCTCTGTAAAAAAAACTCTAAGAAAAAACTCTGTAAAATAAAGAACATAAAATGTCCATAAAATCTTCCTAAAAATCGAACCAAAATAACTGCATGAAATGTTAATAAAATGTACACAAATAAAAAGCACACAATGTTAATAAAAAGTGGGTGTAATGTTTGTAAAATATACAAGGAGTACCATATGAAATCTCAGCAAAATCTTCATATTTTCTCTGTAAAAGACAGAGGGAAACAAACCAGGATGAAACGCCAGAACACAAAATCCCAACAAAATGTCTATAAAAAGTGAACAAATGCTGGACCACAAAGTGTCTGTCGATAAATAAAGTGCACACAATATCTTCAAAAGATATGTATTTTATTGCAAAATGTTAACGTTTTCTTTGCAAAAACGAGCTGGTACTAAAGCGACCTGAAAAACGCTCAAAACGTCAGTGGCCGTGAATTTTTCAGGGCCGAGCTTGCCAGTTCATCGCCACTGAACATTGAACGGCATGAAAAAGGTATCCTTTCTATTGCAATTGCCGCAGAAGTTGTATAATTTACGTCCCTTAGCTTTATCGTTTCTTATAAACACTGGAAAATTATATTTTCATTCCAAACGGCTGCTGGTATAACTCACAATTGGAGTTACTAATGTTTTATGTTACACTGAAATGTACGAGGCGTGCCACCCGCCAGTTCAGAGGGGTTAAACTAGACAGAGAGAAAGACAGATTACACGCATGCTACACTGGACAACATAAGGCGTTCCACCCGCTAGTAGAGAGGAATTAAACTATAGAGAGAGAGAAAGAGAGATTACATGTATGTTACACTGAACTATGAGCCGTGCCACCCGCCAGTTCAGAGGGGTTAAACTAGAGAGAGAGAAAGAGAGATTACATGTATGTTACACTGAACTGTATGAGGCGTGCCACCCGCCAGTTCAGAGGGATTAAACAAGATAGAGAGAAAGAAAGATTACATGAATGTTACACTGAACTGTATGAGGCGTGCCACCCGCCAGTTCAGAGGGGTTAAACTAGAGAGAGAAAGAGAGATTACATGTTACACTGAACTGTATGAGGCGTGCCACCCGCCAGTTCAGAGGGATTAAACTAGACAGAGAGAAAGACAGATTACACGCATGCTACACTGGACAACATACATGTAAGGCGTTCCACCCGCTAGTAGAGAGGAATTAAACTATAGAGAGAGAGAAAGAGATTACATGTATGTTACACTGAACTATGAGCCGTGCCACCCGCCAGTTCAGAGGGGTTATACTAGAGAGAGAGAAAGAGAGATTACATGTATGTTACACTGAACTGTATGAGGCGTGCCACCCGCCAGTTCAGAGGGATTAAACAAGATAGAGAGAAAGAAAGATTACATGAATGTTACACTGAACTGTATGAGGCGTGCCACCCGCCAGTTCAGAGGGGTTAAACTAGAGAGAGAAAGAGAGATTACATGTTACACTGAACTGTATGAGGCGTGCCACCCGCCAGTTCAGAGGGGTTAAACTAGATAGACAGAAAGAGAAACTTCATGTATGTTACACTGAACTGTATGAGGCGTGCCACCCGCCAGTTCAGAGGGGCTAAACTAGAGAGAAAGAGATTACAGGTATGTTACACTGAACTGTGAGGCGTGTCACCCACAAGTTCAGAGGGGTTAAACTTGAGAGAGAAAGAGATTACATGAATGGTACACTGAACTGTATAAGGCGTGCCACCCGCCAGTTCAGAGGGGTTAAACTAAAAGGAGAGAAAAAGAGATTACATGTATGTTACACTGAACTGTATGAGGCGTGCCACCCGCCAGTTCACAGGGGTTAAACTAGAGAGAGAAAGAGAGATTACAGGTATGTTACACTGAACTGTATGAGGCGTGCCACCCGCCAGTTCAGAGGGGTTAAACTAGAGAGAGAAAGAGAGATTACATGTTACACTGAACTGTATGAGGCGTGCCACCCGCCAGTTCAGAAGGGTTAAACTAGAGAGAGAGAAAGAGAGATTACATGTATGTTACATTGAACTGTTTGAGGCATGCCACCCGCCAGTTCAGAGGGGTTAAACTAGAGGGAAAGAGAGATTACATGTATGTTACACTGAACTGTATGAGGCGTGCCACCCGCCAGTTCAGAGGGGTTAAACTAGAGAGAGAGAGATTACATGAATGTTACACTGAACTGTATGAGGTGTGTTAAGAGGGAATAACCAGATAGAAAGAGCAACCTTTCATGTTAAAATGAACTCTGAGGTGTCACTCAGAGGAACACTGTACATGTACATGTACATAAAATAGAAGTCACCAGAGCCCTCTCAGACACAATTAACCAAGTGCTATTCAACTGAAGGTTTCAACAAGCTAATGTTTTCTTTATGATATACATGTACAGTACCGGTTAAAAGTAAGTTGACAGTCTTTTCCGAGTCTCGATTCTCGACTCGATCCTCGATACTCGATTCCTGCGAGTTTCGAGCATCGAGGCTCAGCCATCGAGAATCGAGTCGAGGATCAGGCCTCGCAAGATCAGAGATAATGAGCTTGTCGCTTGGCTGATCACTCGATAGACCCCTCGAGCAAATTGGGGATGACATCTTGAAAAGCAACTTCAGCTACTCGAAGGAACGCAAACGATGCAAGAGTAGTCGTTCAGTAAGCGATGTTTCTAAATGTGATTCAACCTCTTTGACAGATGGGCAGATTCGCAGAAATCAACGCTTGAGAAAGAACAGAATGACCAAGGACTGACCACACCACTACAATATCTCCCAATAAGTAACAGATGTTCGATGAATAAAACTTGGCCGACGAGCATTATGTTTTTGTCACAGACACGCATAATTTTAAGATGAAATACGATATGCGTACGTGTCAATACATGTGTTCACTAATGGTGCTCATTTGTTTTCTTCGACCGTTCTTAGGAATAAATTTTACAATGTAACTCCTCCATGTTTACTTTGCGCTATTTTTGGCCGAAGAGTGAAGATCATCTCGGTGATGTTTCTATCCAAATTATACATGTATTTCACTTCGGATGTTTCCTCAGAGTTTTACTAGTGTTCCATTGAACGTTTATCAATTTATTTATTTCAAAGGCGATGAGCAATTTTCAAAGTTGGCGTTGTACATACGATAAGCTACGCGCAGGTTTGTCGAAACTTGTTCGATCAATCGCGCCAGCCTTGAATTCCTTACGCTTACCAAGCGGCTACTGGCTAGCGACTACACTATTCGCCTACTTGTACACTGTGCATTTTCGTTGACAAATAGCCGGCTTTCTCGAAATTTTGATCGCTTTTGATGACAGTGTCCGTGATGAACCGCAGTGATCTTGATTCGTTGCGCTTATGAACGAGCGGCCATATAAACGGTTCAAAATTTAGCATCGGAATTTTTATGTAGAAAAGCACAACGCTGTGACCTCGAAAGAAACTAAATGTCTTTTGACCTTGTTTTTTGTTTTTTGTTTTTTTTTATGCAGTATGCGATATTTCCTCGAGAAGTACACTGCGTCCTCAAAACCTAAATGACTTTTGACAGTATTTGTCACCGCGCTGTCCTTTAGCTTGAATTTGTTACGTTGTTCGAATGGAAATTGTTGTAGTGTCTACATAAGTGTCCATACAGAGCAACTACGTTCTTTCATCAAGAACTCGGAAAGTCGAATCACGTACTCGATGAATAACAATAGAGTGCTTCCTGCGGGAATCGAGTAACGAGGATCGAGTTGAGTTTCGAGTGAATGAGTTTCGATTCTCGACTCGATCCTCAATACTTGATTCTCGTGAGGATCGAGTCAAGACTGTCAACTTACTTTTAACCGGTACTGTACATGTAATGTTAATGTATTATGTATGTACATATAATTTTTCATCCTTAAGGAAATGAAAAACCTTGGCTTAAAGAAAACAAAATGTTTTAGGATGTCAACAGGCTACAGTTGACTGAAAGATGATCACAGAGTTGCCACTCATCAGGATAAAATTATACTGATGGCTTTTCCCAGACCATAAATAGATGACCACCCAAGACAAATTCCTTTGGCAATGAAGTTGGTGTCCATGATACTCTGATGTGCTATTTTTCTTTCTGTAAAAGAAAAAAAGACTTTAAATGAACTAAACTGATTGAAGGAACAAAGAAATGCTAGCATTTGATTTGTATGATACAACACATAATATAATTATGTATCTACGCATATAGATACATTGGTGTATACATGTACATGTATTTCTTAATGTTGAAAACATCACTTATGTGCATTAGCCTCCTTTGC